>JAUCMR010059056.1:0-18129 GCA_032357425.1 Enteromius argenteus | reverse complement strand
GTCTGTCTTTAAATACCACGCCCTGTGTATTGTTCAGTGTCAGTTGTTAATGTTGTTGAGCCGTGTGCGTGTTGCCCATTCAGTTTCATTTTGTGTTCCTTTTGAATGTCCTGTCTGGAAATCTCTGCCTCTGAGTCTTCGCTTCCGCTGAAAAGCGCTCCACCGTAACTCGTGACAACGTATGCCTTTTCTGATGTAAACTTGCTCTTTAGCTCACCTTTTACCACTGAGAACTTGCAGTCCAGAACACTCAAGTACAAGTTCCACGAAACTTGAAGAGCTCTAAGACTTGCAGGAAGCTAAAATGACATGGTTGCTTTTTAACTTTTAATTGCATTTCACTAAGACACCCTCTCATTACTAATCTACCAGCTTCAGACAAATCTTCACTGCCATATACACAGTTTATAAATTGGATACAGTGCCCAGCGGAGTGCTTTAGAATAAGCAGGTATGCTGTAATAACCCCCCTTGAAGTCCGTCAGCTGTCTACGAGCAGACTCTCGTAGAGGACCTTGCAGCGTCCTTCTAGTTCACTTGTAATTAGCTTCATTAGTGCAAGTTCACTGCGGCGGGCATGTCGTCTCTCAGGTGCCACGGACCGGAGCTACAGGCAGGTGGAAGTAATCTGTGGTAATCACCCTTCTGCAGCGTCTTCAGGATCACAGTAATGACTTTTAGCTCCCACAAACTTTTAGATTCACATTTTTTGAGTCATTTGAGTTTCTATGGATGACTCCAATCTGTGGATTCTAAGGCTGTGAAGTTTCCTGAGAAAAGTTGGCAAGTAAAACATGAATCATTCCTAATTATGCCTCCAGAGAGGCAGGTCAGGAATTAGGTTTTCTGGAGATTAGAGAGAATCTGAGTTATTTGCATGGGCCAAATCTTCAACCATTTTATATATAATATGATAAGAATTGCATGGGGCTGCTGGCTGACTGTTTGTAAGCAGATGCAGGCATCTTCATAACGTTTATGTAAAAGCATTTACATTCACATCAGCCTCACGGCAGCTCGATATGAGATGGCCAAACCATGTTCCTTATCATTGTGATGGAAATTTCTGCAGTGAAATCCAAAATAATTTCAGAACTTTGATTAGCGGGAATATACTTCCTTCTAATCCTTCTTGATGTCTTTTGTTTGTTTATAGTCTGAAAGAAAAACCACTCTTATATTTTCTCCAGTGTAAAACCAGTTCCATTCATTTCCTGAATATAGTAATCATGGGTGTCATATGCACTTGTAAACAGCCCCCCAACAAACACATGCATTGTTTTATTGTCAAACTCTGTCATGCAGTCATGAATTTACGGAAAGTTTCACAACTGCGTTTAGAGTTCAGGAAAAATCACTTTTTGAGGTAAAATTTTTAAAGGTCAAACTCTCCTTATCTGTCATTGGTCAGCCCTAACCGCTAAAAAGAGGTATGCTATGTTAAGCTGTCCAGTCTGCTCAAACTAACAGAGAAATGTTCTGGCAATATAAATATAGCTTAATAACAGTTGTTTACCACATTTACGATGGAATAAGAAACTGTATTTTAACATCACAAAATAACCCACTTCACCTTTAGATAGAGGAGCTGTGGTTTTCTGTGAGCATCAGCAGTGTAATGCACTCTTCACATTTAATAGTGGTTTTGACATTTGGAAGCAGATCGTCGGTGTGTTTAGCAATCTGTCACGTTGCTGACCCCAGAGCCTTCACTCTATCACCAGAAGAAGCGCAATTAGTACTGTGATGATAGGCTGCACTGTGGCCTTTCGGTTTTATGGACGAATCACTTGATTGGCTGATTTCATGCTGGGACTTGAGCTCACAGATTTCATAAACTGCCCCTCACATACTGTATCTCAGGGCACCAGCATGCATGAGATAGAAAAGTGTGAATTTGTATTTTTTATTTCAATGAAGAAAATAAACTAGGAAATTGCTGGTAAATTTTACAAATGATTGCAAAGAATCGGCAAGTAAAACATCAAACATGAAATTTTGAGAAAAAAAAAAAACAGTAATCCAGTAATCATACTTTTTCACAACTTTGAAAAATCATTTGTACAGCAAAAGGAAATCTATCTTTTTATTTGTCTCATTGCCACTGTCACATAATAAATTTGGTGAAAAATTACCTTTAGCTTTTTACATCTAATATTTAATAATGGTAGGAAAAAAAATCACTCATTTGTTTTGGTTTTATAATTTATTTACTGTACAAGATGCTGTGCAATGTTTTTTTTTAAACAATTACAGTAATATAACATTTATATAACAGTACTGTTCGACATAAACTTTGAGGTTGGTATGATTTTTTCTCTTAAAAGTCTCTTAAAATATAGTAAAATTCATTAAAAGTAAAATTATATTGTGAAATATTATTATAATTTAAAATAAGAGTTTTCAATTAGAATTTATTCATGTGATGGAAAAGCTAAATTTCAGCTTAATTCAGTCATTCTTAGATATTAGACATGCACTGAAAAGTAAATATTCATAAAATGTACTAAATTTCAATTTCTATTTATTTAAGCTACATTTGAACTTTGGACTAAATCTGTTATTTAAATGGAACTAAATGGAATTGTTTGCAACCACTTAATAAATAAAAAATAAGTATCCTTTTTATAGTGAATGTTATATAGTGTGAAAATGTTTTATAGAGGTAAGTATAGTGCTTATAGAGTTATTTGTTTGTTTGCCTGTCCTCACTTTTATTTGTGTCAAAGTAAACCAATCCTCCTCCCTAGGTCCTTTAGTTTCGCCCTTGTGCTTTGTAGGCTCATATGTCAAATTTCTGTGGGCTTATGAAGTCTCATTGGTCTTTGTTTTTAGGGATGTTAGAGACCCAATTAAATTGTAAAGACACATCTAAGATGCTGCAGAAAATGACATGAATGGAGTTTGAATGCCAATTATCTTCTACTCTTGAGAAATTTTAAAATTGAAAATAAACAAAGAACCCAGATCTCTGGATTGATATATTAGCCTGTATTTTAAACTAATTAAAATGAAGCAAATACTAAAATATTGAATAAGTATGATTCATTATTCAGGGAATTCACACTAGCCCATCAGCATAAAAATTGGTTGAAGATTATTATTATTTTATTATTATTTTTAATGCATGGTTCACAACAATAATGTTTTACAGTGATTTATTTTTAAAGCAAGGTCTATGTGTTTACGACAGCTTTCTGTCCACCTAATGTGAAAGCCCATCTGAACTGCAGAAGCTGAGAGACTCTCCTCAAAGCCCACCTGAAACATGTCAAGGTGTTTGTTTTACCCAACTCCACTGCAGAAGAGAGTGTTTTCAGCACCATGGACAGCGCAGGGAGAAAACAGCTCCATCACTGCATAATCAATTTGGCTTAAATTCCCTTAACAGTATTTTCAAACTAACATGGCCAGTATTAGTGTTTACAATTTCATAGCCACTCTTAGAAATGATAGGTAAATAATATATAATTTGCTAACACTTTGCTTTATAGTGAGAGTGGGACCTTAAAGTATGACCTATAGTTAATATACAATAGACTCAAAACTGCAGTTTACATTTTTCACAGAATCCCAGATTTTCTAACCTTCCTGCATTTTACTTAACTTCAAATACTAGATTATAACTAAAACAGTATTAATGTACATATTCATATCTGAATTATGTTTGGCTTCCATATACAGTATATGTTGATATGCAATACATACAGTAACAAGTGAAAATACCCAAATCACATTTTTTTCCTCCCCCCTCTCATCTTACTTATTTTAGAATAAAGGAAAGGAGAATTAGTGGCAGAACTGCACAGGTTGGGCATATGTCCAAATGAAATTAAGCTACATATAGATCCCTAAAGTAATTAGACAAACAAAGATGGATATATGGTTACAGTTTGAAGTAATGAGAGATCAGTACTAATCCACTCTTGTGTTCTGTTAGGCAAAAGAAATGAACAATTTAATCCAAGCCAGCCTGACATAAGACCTGATTTTATTTGAAGTCTATTTTCTTTTCTACTAGGCTGCTATTATTGAGCGGCACACATGCACGCTCATTCATTAGCGTGAATCGCTGCTGAATTTCGTCAACAAGATTTCTGATTGCATGTGCCGGGAAAGCAGGTGGACCAATAGGCCTTTAAAAAGCAGTAAAATGACCTACAACTACCTTAATAAACATATCGCCTTCTAAATTAGTTATTTGTTACTGCTGACATGCAGCAGGGGAGCTGGGAAAGTTACTGAGGCGGTGTAATTTGAATAAACCCCAGTACAAAATGTTTTTAATAGTGTTTTCTGACACCAGACTGCCAAGACCTTATTGGCTGTTTGGTTTCACAAGTCTCTCTGGGGATGAATCTCTCTATGAGGCTGTGAAGAAAATAGTGGGCTGGTAATGTTAGAGAATTGATATTGTGATAAGCGCAACAAAGCTTTCAGACACACAGGATAAGTCATCTTTGAATGCAATAACGTCACACTCCGCATGTCAAACACTTCAAGTGCACTTCAAGGGCTGCACTATGTCTGCTGCTAGGTTATTTAGCATCCATAAGTGTTTTTTTGTGGTAGTGTGTAATTGCAATGTGTTTTGGGTTTTTCTTTTCTTCTTTTATGTTGGTGCTGTGCATGAATTTATTCGTCTTTCTGCCAGAGTGGTCTCTTTCTAGCAGCCGTTGCACTACAGACTACGCATCTGAATGCATCTCCGTGACAGATATGCATATTGAGAGGTACTGCAAGCTCTTCTGGCTTGGGTTTTAAGGGCACATCTGAACACCTGGCATCAGAACAGAACAGTGACCCTCAAATACCTGCAAGCTTATTTTTATGGTCAAGAGCTGGTATTCAGATCGTGAGCACTGGAATAATGGAAATGCATCACTTGATGAACAGATGTGTATTGTAAATCACCTATTACGCCTAATGAAAAGCACATTTTCAGATTGTGAAAGCGCTGAACATCTGCTCTCAATTGTATAACGCCTAAACAAACACAACACAAACAGCGCACACATTATGGACTTTTACAGATTATTTTGTTTTAATCACTGGTAACTTACTACTGGTAAAAAAAATTGGAATAATTAAGTTTATTATTATTCTAATAATTATTATTATTATTCATATTAATACTAATATTATTGTTGTTGTTTCTCCAGTGCTCAGCATGGCTGCATTTAAAAATTCAGTAAAACAGTAATATTTTGAAATATTATTATAATTTAATATAACTGTTTTCTGTTTTAATACATTTTGTCTATTGTTGTGATTTAAAGATGAATTTTAAGCATCAGTAGTTCAAGCTTCAGTATAACATGATCCTTCAAAAATCACTTTAACATGCTGATATGCTGCTTTATATTACCAATTATTATTGGTGCCCAAGTATTAAAGGGATTCTTTACCCCAAAATTTAAATTCTGTCATTAATTACTTATCCTAATGTAGTTCTAAACCCAAAAGACCTCAGTTCATCTTTGTACACAAATTAAGATATTTTTGATGTATTCTTAGAGCTCTCTGACCCTCCATATATAATTAATACAACCAACGTCTACAACCGAGCAAGGAGATCAGTAAAATGATCAGATGAACTGTTAAATAAAATCACTATTTTTGATTGCTCTTTATTTTATAATATGTGCACTTGTGTGTGCTTTCAGTGTACTTATTATGTACTAGGTGATGTTTGGTAACAAGTTAAAGTTAATTTCAGGGGTAGGTTCAGGGTTAGTATCTACTATAATTATTATAATAATTATGAACATGTGGAACTGGCCTGTAAAATAAAGCACTACCAATTTTTCACTCATTCATTCATTCATTCATTTATTCATTCACTCATTCTTTTTTTTCTTTTTTTTTTTTGCTAACCTTGGAGGCTTGCTTTACAGCCGTTCTGATTTGCATTATTTTGTACAAATACAAGTTGTAATATTTAGTTTTTGATGTTATGATTAATCTCAATTCTCCAGGATGTCTTTAGGTGAGTTAATTAACCCACTTGCAAACTGCTTAAGTTCACCGGTGTTCATTCACTGTTCAGCTTTAGCTCGAGTGGGTCAATCCTTGACATTACCGACTGATGGGCTATTTGAAAATCAAATTCTTTCTAGTTTTTGCTCATTAAAAATGTTTAGTAGCTTTCTCGTCATTTTCATCAACAGTATGTTTCAATAATAAAAAATACAAATAAAAAAAAGATTCTGATCCTAGTGTTTTTTTCCCCTCTCATTACTATTGCTGACAAAACAAAAAAACACCAACACCAACAAAAAACTTTAGTTAACGAACAGCATCTTTAATAAGTCTGCCTCTGATGCATCAGAATGCAAACACTCTTTCCATGACTTAATCTGAAGTGTATTATTATGTATTTCTCTCAACACAATACAATTTTAACTGATCTTATATCCTATTAACGTGACTGTCCTAAAGCATGCTTGTTTAAAGTTGCTATATCTTTCGAGCTGTCCTCACATAGCTTATAAATTCCCTTTCTCCTTGGTAGACAATTTGATGGCCTCTTGGTGGATGGTTTTCTTAATACTGGGGCTGAATAGGATTTAATGTAATCCCACTCAGGAAACAGATGGACTGATAGCGTTCCCTGCCTTAATACAGACCTGCGTTTAACTCATGGGCTATATTTACACCCCACTGAAGCCCCTCCCAAATCCTCTCACTGTCTTCAATCACATCTAGACTGTTTTCCCTCCGACAGTGACTAATTCTAGTAAATGGATATTTGAGTTGAATCTTTTAGAGACTCTTTAATGAACCGTTTGCTCTTGCAATGTTGGTATACATGTAATGTTGATTAAAACAGCCCATAGAATTGGCCCTCCTTTATTATTAAATAAAGCACAAAATATTGAGTGAGACACTTACAAATGAAGTAAACATGGCCAATCCGTGAATATTAAAAAAAGTTCAATTTATTAAAAGTGCAAATTCATTCTCTGCCAGCAGCAGGTGCGTTAGGCATGAGAAACGAGAGGTTTCTATGGTAACGGCTGTAGACAAAGCAGCTCTGAGCTTACAAACGCTGCTAATATGCAGGATTAAATAAAAATGACATTTTCTAAAGACAATCTTCCTTCAGAAACACAGTGATATAAAAACAACCATACCTGGGTTTGATTTTTTTAAACATTACATGCTCATGTTTATTCGACGAAGCCTTTTGGAAAATCGGTCAGTTTTGATAATGTGATAGGTCGCCACAAATAAATAAGCGTATGGGAAACATATCCTACAGCATAATACCCTGAGACCAACTTCAGTACTCATCATTTGCTGCGTTTGTTGCCAGCAGCAACCCAGACCGGAAGTCAACTTTGTCCAGGTGCTTGCGCCCGATGAAAACGTCTGTACAGTTTTACAAATTTGATGACTAAATGCATGATGCCTAAAGCCAAAAAACAAATGTGTAATGGTGAGAACAAATTTGCGACTCAAATAATATTGTAGATATTTTACATTTTAAATTGACCCAATTCACTTCCATTATGCCTCACCACAGCCTTGATTTTTATAAAGCTAGGGTTGAGTTTATTAGTTGATTGATTGTGATGATCAACATTAGGCCCCACGTGCTATTTATTGAGCTTAAGCTGATAACTTGTCCACAACATTCCATAGATGGACAGTAGGCTATAGTAGTCCATAAATTAATCATGTTCTCACTTAAAAGACAGTCTTGATTTTGTTGTAATCAAGTAAGAACTAATTACAAAGAAGAACATTTATGAAGGCTTAAATGTGCAACAAAAAATAATAATAATAATAATAATAAGAAGAATTACATAGCTATTATAGCTTTACCTTATATCACACCCGGAATGTTAAATTAACCAGTTGGATATATTCGACCTCCTTAGAAGAAATTAATGGAAACGTGACATTTGTTGAAATTACGTGATTAGAGCTATGAAAATAATAGAAGCATATATAGCGATCGTTTTGCTTCTGGAGAATTTAATGAGAACTATTTTGAAATCATTCTGAAATGCAGTTTAAGACTGAAAACCTTGAAGACTCTAATTGCTCTTTATTTAATTTCATTGGTACGAGTAACATTTGAGATCTTAAAGAGATATCATTTTTGTTTTTCTTTCTTTCCTGTGGGTGGCCATGCGCTCTCTGCGCTCTAATAAGATTACTCCCACGCCACGGCAGGTGCATATTCACCAATTTGAGCTCTCAAAATAGATAGCTGTCATTAAGGCGGAGGAGACCGCAGAGGCTGGATCGCATTGCCACCCAACTTCGAGATATTTTCTCTCTGCGTGGGAATCCTCGCCTTCATCGGGAGTGAATTAAAGACAGAGGGCAGCAGAGCTCCTAAACCTGACTGCTCGGGATACGTTCGGCACTGAGGAGTTTCTGATACTCTCCAGCCGTCTGAGGAGGATTTGCATGGCTTTACAACTCACGCGGTAAGACTTTCTGCGCTTCTTCAATCGCTGCGCAGTAGCGCGTCAAGGAAAGTTAGTGACACTTTGCGCGCAAAGCGACTCGGTTTTTGGATTGTTATTCCGGTGGTTGACAAGTCGTTGGATGAGGAGGTGAGTGAGTAAGTAAGGGGGTTATTTCTCACTTGGGTCGGCTGCTCTGAATCACATTTGGGGCTCGGGTTGTGTGTGATGTGAATAGTATCTTCGGTTCTTGGCGCGTAACGGCGCCTGGAAATGTTGTGAATTGCACACAGGACGCGTTGACGTGCTAGCAATTGCATTTGGAAGATTTATTGATGAAAACCGGCAAGTGGTTTTGATACAGTGACTGACACAGTTTTCTAGCCTGACGTGAGGGATGTGTCTACAGGACTCCGGATTACCGTATGTTCATCCTATTACGCCGCACATTCCCGCAATCTGTTGCCCCCGCGTTTAATTCATTTAATGAAAGTAAAATAGAAATCGATCAGATTAATTCAAAGAGTGATTACGGTCTAAAATGTAGCAATAGTGCACATGAAAAGTTTGACTTGCTTTCAATTGTATTTACCATCGTAACCGTACAATGTGGTTCCTACAGACATTGTTACTACTGTAAAATCATATTAATGTGAAATATATATTTTTTAATGCTGTTATTACAACCCCATTTCCTTATGATAGTGGTAGCTATTAAACAGTTTTAACAACAATAACTAAAATGCCATTTTGGTGGTAACTGGTAGATAGTGGTTAATGAAATGCTAATGTTAACGACGATGATACATCTTAGTGCCTAAAAAGTGAAAGGTGGAGGTATTTTAACCTGACTTGACCCTTGAAAATGACTTCTGTTGATGTCACCTACTGTAGTTTGCTTGATTTAGTCACATGAAAGGAACTGACTTGATTAAAAGCAGAATAAAAGGGCATTCTGAACATTTGTATTTAAGCATTCCACAACCGAAGAAATCTTCTCTTCTTTAAACTAGTTTTGATGTCAAACAGCATTCTGAAGAGAGAAAAAAACGCCATCTTTCTAGTTTTAATGATCAAAACCCACAAATCCTATTAATATCTCAGTTTTTACTCTTTAATAGCAATGGAATTAAATGAAGATGGCTTGTTTGTCTGAGAAATAGCTCATAGTTTTCTCTCACTGTATGTCCCCAACAACGTCTCCAACTCCAAGAGCTGTTGTCAGACTCAAAGTCTTCCAAGACCAAATGATCTGAGCTATGGCATAAGCATCTGTTTTATTTCATTTTATTTCATTTACATCCTCAAGAAACATCCAAAACAAGCAAAGCTAAAACCTACTGTAACTGAGAGTCTCCTGAGCTATAAAAAAAGCAGCGTATGAACAATATAATTTTCCTCTAGGGAACCTCCCTGTCTCAGTGTTCCTCTATGCCAATGTGATCCGACACCAGAGATGAATTACAAAGTTAGACCGTATAGAAGGAGCTGGTGTGGATCTACAGAAACACTAAATGCCATGTGAACACAATGAAAAGCTGCTGGTCTTCTGTACTTATAGTCTCCTCTGAAGCACGTATGGCTTCTTCCCCTCCTTTCCTCATTAATTATTGACCCCCACCACATGTTCCTCAACTCCTGTGTTATTTGTGATGGTGTCTGTCTCCGTGCTGCAGGTTAGGTCAACAGCTTGTGAGTCACCCAGTGGGTCTATTACCATGACGCCTTGTTTACCCCTTTTAAATATTTACAGAAATAGACATGTGCTGGTGGGTTTTTATGCTAAATTAAATGAATTCATCCAACCTTGTCCCTATTTCCTTTGCTGACAATAATATTTCAACATTAATCTTTTTAGTTTTTTCTTCATTTACAGCTTAGAAAGTTATTTTTTTTTATTTATTTTGAGCGTACTCTTGCAGGTCATAAGCTTAAAATCCAACTTGACATGGCCCAAAATGTGCCAACATACTTGTCCATGTTCATTTCAAGGGATAGTTTGTTCAGAAATGAAAGTTCTGTCATTAATTACTCTCCTTTATGTCGTTCCAAATCATTTTGTTCTCCTTCAAAGCGCAGATGAACACTTTAACACACATACATAGAGCTCATCAAATACAGTCAACAGAAGATTTTAAATATTTTACAGAAACAGACACATGCTGGTGGGTTTTTATGGTAAATTAAATGAATTTATTCAGCCTTATCCTCATTTACTCCACTGACAAAAATATTGAAACAATTTCCTTGTAAAAGTGTAAAAGAATAAAGAAGTTAACTCCAGTTAATCCAAAAATATGAATTAGCATAAATTTGTCACCATAATGTCTTTTCAAATAATTCAAATAATTAAAAAAAAAAAAAAAAAAAAACATTTGCTGGTGGGTTTTAGACTTAATTAAATGTGATTTTCCAACTTCCACTGACAAAAAAATATATAAAGATAACTCTTGCAGCTCTTTTAAAATTAGTGCTGTGTAATGATTAATTGTGGTTAATAGCATCCAAAATAAATGTTTTTGTTTAAATAATATATTTATGTGTGCTGTTTATATTTATTATGTATATATAGAAATACACAAACATGCATGCATATATTTCAGGAAAATATGTTATGTTTATATATCAAATATTATAATTTATAATAAAAATTGTTTAAATATAGTCATGTCAATACATGTAAATATTTTCAAAGTATATAATGTATGTGTGTGTATTTATATAAACATAATAAATATACACAGAACACACAGACATATATTATGCAAACTAAAACTTTAATTTTGTATGCGTTTAATCGTGATTAATGATTTGACAGCACTACATAAAATCCAAATAAAATAAGCCAAACATCTAAAAGAATCTATCCACTCAAAGTCTATATATTTGTTCAAATACATTTCAAGAGAGAGTTCATCACAAAAATGACAATTTTGTCATTAATTAGTTATGTTCAATGGATAATTTATCCAAAAATACCAATTACGTAGTCAATTACTCACCTTCATGTCATTCCAAAATCTTCTGATCACCTATAAATGAACATATCAGCACACATACGTACATAATGCTCAGCAAATATGGAAAAAACAGATGCTTTTAAATATTTACGGAAATAGACACTTGTTGATGGGTGTTACAGTGAATTAAAAGAGCTTATGCAACCCATTTCCCTTGCTCACAAAAATATTTTAAACATAATTTCCGTACAGTATAATAGAATACAGAAGACTACATTTCTAGCATATATTCTAGCAATTCTCTGTGTAAATTCATATCGGCTATTTTGAAATTGCCAATGTGGCCAAAAGCCAAGCATCCGTCGTTTTTTAGCTATGTCCTACATGCTTGGGATTCGGTATATTTCTGCGTACCCTCCCCACCCGTCGTGCTTTGCGTGGGTTGATTCATTGCTAGGCTGCCCATCATTGTTTCACTGTCTCTGGCTGTCTCATTAAAGACGTTGGCTAATAGGATTTATCCTGCTCTGAGGCAACCATAGTAAATGCTCATTTAGCTGGAGCACCCTCATCAAATGGGGCCTCTGTAATCAGACACTCAGGGACGTTCGGCCCTCCAATTCATCTCAGCCACCTGGTCTAAACACTGACTGGAGGCGGCGGCATCGCAAGAGGGCTTGTGGGATACAGTGAGCCTGTCATTAGAAAGAAATGTCGTTTGACACATCTGACCTGTCTCGGGTTGGCTAAACCTGGAAGAGGACAGAGTGAGAGAGTTTTGACCCTCTGATGGAGGTCGCCCTCTGACAGAACACATGGTGGCTTTGCATTTGCTCTTGGGCTGAATTCTGTCAAGGCTTAAGGGACTGCAGGTGCTGGTTGCATAAAAGGTTAAGTCTAGTCTTAAAAGTTAGTCAGCTATATTTTTTTTTAAGACTGGTCACAGTTTTTTTTTTAATTCAGTTACATAAAAATATATTTTTATATATAAAATGTGTTTAAATGATATTAATTAAAAGACAAATTAAATTTGGGTGAAACTTGTTTTCTGTTTTTCATACTTTTATCAGTTGTGGAAAAACTTGAAACACCAGTTAAAATAAGTAAAGAATGGCATTGATTTTTGGTGAAACAATTTTCAGCTGTATTTACAAGTAATCTTGACAATGTTCTCTTTCAGGTCACAAGCTTATAATCCACATATAAATGAGCCAAAAGATGTCCGCATACTTGTTCACAGGCATTTGAAGGGATGGTTCACCCCCCAAAAAGTGACAGCTCAGTCATTATTTACTCAATTTCAAGAGATAGTCCACCAAAAATGAAATTCTTTCATTTCTGTCACGACAGCTCTCTGGAAGTTTAGCATGTATTGTGTCTTCCTATGCTGCAGTGGCTTGCTATGGCCTGTACATTTACAGAATTACTTCTGCTGCACATAACATATTAAATAACCCCCATATATAACACACAATAAATCAACCTGTAGCACATACAGGTGGAGCTGGGGAAGGTGGAGGATGGATCTGCTACTGCTACAGCAAGCACTAGTCGAGTATTTGAATGTTGAGCAGCAAGCTCATTGGCTGCTGATACGAAAAGAAACCACTCAGCTGTGGCATGAGAATAATAATGCTATTGTATTATATTGAGGCAGAACCTATCAGATTGCACCATTTAGAGTTTCATGACAGAATTCGGGATTTATTGGGATCTTTATATCACAAATCATATCATACATACATGTAATAGAGCTCATTAAATATAGTCAAGAGATTCTGTTGATCCATTCATGTGCTTTGTATATGTATGTATGCTGATCAATGTTATATTTATTATTGCATTTGCATCTGCATACATGCAAATGCAACCATTTTATCTGGAACAACCAACACAGTCTCACAACCAATTCGTACGTAATCGTACGAGGGAAAATTTGTGCTAATTCGTACAAATTTGTATGATTTGTCTAAACCCCAGTGACGGGTAGGTTTAGGGGCGGGGTTAAGTGTAGCTAATTTGCACAAATTCATACGAACTGGCAACTCACAAAATACGTACGATTTAGCAAAAATCGTATAAATGTAGAACTTTGTACGAATTAGCCACCTCGTAAAATATGTATGAATTGCCATGAGGCTGGGCTGGAACGACTAGATTAGGAAAGATAATTGAGCAGAGATGAAATATAGAAATAAGAGGATTTACTTATATATTTTTTTGCAAGTGCATTGGTTTATGATTGTGGAGCGGTCAAGTGTTAGGAAAAAGGTGTCTTTAACTGCTTCTTGAAAGCTGTGATGGTTTCAGCAGTTCAGGTTTGAAGCTGGCCGTTCACTCCACCAGAAGGGAGCAGAGAGAGTGAAGGTTTTGGAAAGCGACTTTGTGCCTAATTGTAAATAAACAGTGATGCATCGCTCATTCGTTTTATATGTAAATTAAAGCATAAATCTGTTCATAATATAAAGTGATTGTGTCTCTTTAGAAGACTTGGATTAAAAGATGTCTTTATCAATTTTGATTAGTGGAAGTTTTAGTGGAATAGACTTTCAATGGTGGGCCAGAGGTCACTCAGTTTTCATTATAAATAACTTTTTTAAAGATTAATTAAATTCTTATGGGTTTAGAACAACAGAATTTCTTTCTTTCTTTTTTTTGTAAACTTGACTTGAAATGAAGAATTTTCACACTGCTCTTTTCCACAGTATAGTATTTTAAAGGGACTATGCTGAACAAAAAGAAGTATCATAAAGGAGTATTGTACAACTTCTGAAGCCATATGATTATTCACTGAATCTTTCGCTGGATATATTTTTGTTCTAGATTTCGAAATGAAATAGGCACAATGTATGATATATGCACAATATATGTGACTAATGGTGTTTAGTATCAGTGGTGCCATGTGAGTGAGTAAATGGCAGAAATGTTCATTTTTTAAGTGAAGTATTTCTGTAAATTACAGATAATGTGCTTGGATGCATCATTTAATCCTTCGCATCCATTAATGTGCAGTTATTTGACCGGGTGACATTTCCATATAATAAGTCATAAACCTGCCATAATTTTGTGTTTTGAGCTGAAAAAGGTGTGAAAATGTCTTTTCTCTTATGACTATAGACGTAATGAATCAGCTGGACTGATTATGGTCTTCTGCACGGATAGTGCACAAACTCCCAAATGATCAGTAACTGCGGATCAGTTATCTTTAAATAAATAAATAAACAATACAAACATTATTTTGTAGAATAAGCTGCCATTGGTTCACCAAGATGGATTTTTCCCTATATATTTACTGCATGATATTTAGATACAGTATGCATTAGTGATCGGTTTAGTTTGCCTAATACTGTTATATGGAAAGAAGAGGTCCATTTTGAAGCCATTTTCATAATTTTCCAATTTCATCCTTGATTTTAGCAAGCTGAACTGAAACATCTGAGGAAATTACCCCATGAATACTTTTAGAAACAGAACGAAGCGAAGAAAGAATCAATTCAGCTTGTGTTTGAAGGACTCGCACCACACACACACACTGGCGCACACACCCTGCTTATTTTACAACATTAATCACAGAATATGTCTGAAAATGTTTGTGCCAACCGTAGGTGATACGTCAGTTAATTTAGTTCTTTTTTTACCCCATTTTGTGATTGTTCATCTCAGAAGATCCACTTGAGTAACCCATAAGTTCTTGTGTTTTTGAATGAAAAGAAATTGTCACCAATGTGGATTAAACCAGTTAATAATTTATTCCCATCCATATGCTAAACAGTTTTACTTCAAAGTAGATGACAGCTCAAGAAGCGTAACTCATCACAAGGCAAATAGACTTTAGTGAGAATAAGTCATGAGTCAGAGGAAAGACTTATTTCTTTTCATTTGCCACGGCAGATGACGTCCGTCTTTCTAAAAACACACACGGCCTGATTACCTCACACCAGAGATAATGAAAGAAGATTGATTCAGCCACTCATCTAATGGACAGTAAAACACTGTCGGTGAGATCAGGCCTTAAAGGAACAGTTCATGCAAAAGGTAATTCTATTAAAAGTCTGATAGTAGTTGTGGATGAACCATACTGTAGTTAAATGGAAAAGAGATGCTTGAATATATAATCTTGTGGATACATTTACTACAGCTAAGCAAAAACGATCAAGTCTAGTGTGGTCAACAGTGGACGAACAGTATGTTAATTTCCTCATGGCAGAATAAATCACTGCCTCCTGCAGTTCCATCACATTGCATTTCGCCCCTGCCTCATTATGTCCTGACTGTTGTTTTCTAGCTGCCGTGTGGCTGGAAGTAATGGTGTACTATTGCACATTCACTGAAACACAGAGGAGTGTAATGGATTAGCTATGTTGACAGGTTCAGTGTGGCCCATTACCTTACTGATCTCTGTCAGAATCCCAGCCTACTCAGTTCAGTGTTGAGGCTGACTGATTTTACCATTACCCACAACTCTATAATAAAAGTGTTTTGCTCTTTGAGTGTTTTGCTTGTTGATAGGAATTGGGGGGTGGGGTAGTGGGGGAGGGGGTTGAGTTCATATAATAGGAAATTGAGCTTTAGGCATTTGTGCTTTTGTTCCCCATTTTCTGATTCATTTGGGATTTATCTATCTATCTGTCAGTCCACCTGTCATTTTGTTTGTCAATCTTTGTCTCATCCATCCATCTATCCATCCATCTATCTGTCCATCTATTAATCTGTCTTTTTATTTGTCAATCTATCTGTCTGTCTGTCTCATCCATCCATCAATCCTCCATCCATCCAATCTGTCTGTTCTATCTGTTCTATCTGTCTGTCTGTCTGTCCTTCTGTCTGTCCATTCATCCATCCATCCCTTGTTCTACCTATCTATCGATCTGTTCATCTATCTGTCTGTTTGTCCGTCTGTCCGTCCGATCGATCAATCTGTCGCTTTTTGTCAATGTATCTGTCTGTCTCATCCATTCATCCATCCATCCATCCATCCATCCATCCATCATGCTGTTTATCTATCAGCCTATCATTGTGGCTGTTGGTCTTTCGGTCTTTTCTAACCATCAGTCCATCTGTCGTCCTCTCATACTGTGTCTGTCTTTTATTGTTCCATCTTTCTATCTGCCATTCTGTTTATATATAATTATGTCTATTGTTCTGTCTGTTTTTCTCTCATAATTCTGTTTATCCATCTGTCCACAACCAAAAAAAAGTACTTCCACCATTAAACACCCCAATTTTGAATATCTTACTTCCAGAAAGGTTCCCTCGTGGTAACTTTGACATTGGTGGCACTCATGTGCACTCATAAATATGATTATTCTGACGCAATTTGAAGGCAGCATATGTTCAGCCCCTCTTTGTCAAATTGCGGCTCTGGGAACCCTTTACACAGTCAAGCAGGTGTTGTCTCAGTTACTCTCAGAGATTAGGGTTCAACTAGAGAGTGCCGTTCTAGACCATTAGCTTATTGGAGGCCCGTAGCTTTATTGTGCACTGATTGTAAGGCTGCACACAAAAGGCTGCACTCAATTTTGTCTAATTTCTCGAAACCAAGAAGAAATTTTGAAGGAAACACATTTATAGAACTCGCCCCTTGACATACTGCGTCTGCTGTCAATCCGCTGCATTCTCATGGCATAGAACTGAAGCATCTCTCATTGATTGTCCAGAGGAAGACCTTTGTATTAAGGAACACAGGGGAGAGATATGCTTCCGTCCTGACAACAGAGGATGAAATTACACTCGTGTCTCCAAAGACTCTTTCAGTTCGGAAGAACAAAGACCATTCATAATGATAGTCGACGATCATGGCAGTACAATGATCGACTCTAGTGTTGAGGGTTTTGATGTAGTACAAGTCGAAAAGCTTGAAAGTACATGTCTCCCTCTCTCATTCTGTGTGGTTGTCTCTTTTTCACTCAACTTTTCATCAAGTAGCATTGGATTTGCTGATGTGATTTGATATCTAGATGACAAGAAGTTATATTTTTGTTGTTACTGCCTTTTCAAAATAGCCTCTGTAGGTTTTGCAAAGCCATGTCCTGATACCCGAAAATAATCTGTCAAGATTGTATTACAGATGACGAAGACTAGCTTGTGCTGAGCTGATGTTCCTTCGCATCTGATGTCAGTTGTTTATTTTTGGGAATGCACTTATTTGCATTCACGCAGTATATCTGTCGATGATGTCAATTTTGTTATTTATTTATTTATTTTTTTTATAACCAAATCTGAGTACAGGGGAAAAAACATGCAGAAGAACTGAAAACAGAAAAAAAAAAAAACATTTACAGTACGTTTTTGTGCAACCAAGTATGTGTGTGTGTTTTTCATGATTATTAGCAGACCCATATGAATCTGCAGAATTTCCACAGAATCAAAACATTTAAGTTCTACAAATACGTTTCTTGATTGAATATGTACTATTTTTCATGAAATATTAAATAGTTATTTATTTTTAGGTAGTTTGAGTTTTGTTTCTTATCAATATTCATTATTAATTATTAAATATTTAGGCTAGCTTCTTAATTATGCTTTTAGCTAGTGCTTCAGTTTTAGGCTCAAATCAGTTACGTTTCAGAGGGTCAGAATCAAAATTGTGCATGCCTGTTTCTTACAGTTTTTCTCCATTGGTTTGGCTCATTTCTTGAAACAGAAATTGCATTCTCAAAATTCTAAGATCACTATAGCTCACTTGCAAAAGCTCATATCTCTCCAAAAACAGTTCACTCATGCATCAAAACTAAATTCCTTTCCCA
>JAUCMR010058928.1:0-18148 GCA_032357425.1 Enteromius argenteus | reverse complement strand
TGAAAAACACACATAAATAGCCTGATGCTGGAGTGCCAGCCGGAGAGCTGGGCTGACACATCCAGCTGATCATAACAAATACTAATAATAATACTAATACTAATAGTAAATCGATAAATAAAATAAACAAAATAAACATGATACAAGTTCAATAGGAAAATTGACCATTTTTTAAATGCATAAATAACAGCAGAAATGTTGCCCTCTTTGAACAAACTTGTGCATTTCTTTGATTGCCAAGCACACTCTCAGAAATAAAAGTACAAAAGCTGTCACTGGGGCTGTACCTTTTTAAAATGTACACTTTTGTACCTTTTGGGTTCAAATAAGTACACTTTAAGCACTAATATGTATCTTTAATGTAACAAAACATGTCCCCACCCCACCAGTGACAGCTTTTCTACCTTTCTGATTTCATTGGTTAACATGAAAAATTTGACATGAACATTTACAAGTTATGTGGTCTGTTATGTGTCATCTTGCTGCAAAGAGTTGACAAAGTATTGACAAATTGTAATGCTTTATTTACTGCATCATTTACTGTTCACTTTATTTACTTTTGTAATTTCAACTATATATATATATATATATATATATATATATATATATATTTAAATATATATTTCATGTATGAAAACCATAAAATTGTCATGACAATCTTTATGGCTTTCATACTGTATGAATTGACTCAGACACTAAGTACAGATTAAATGATCTTACCGCTCTGGCTTTTCTTTTGTAGATCGTTGGCTCAGCATAAGTGATCATTTCAACACAAGTCTGATCTGTTTAAACAACAATAAATGCAATATCCTCATTATACAGTCAATATTAACTACATCTGTTTCTTTAGGGTTAGAATTCAACACCATTAGCAAGGCCCAAATGTATGCATTAAAACACACACAAATGCAATAAAAAAAGCATTTTATTTAGTTATTTATTTGTTTTTGTCTGTTTGTTTGTTTGTTATTTTTATAATTGTACTTTTGTCTATTACTTGAAAAAAATATTTATAGTATAGTTTTCATTATTCTTGTTTAAAAGCCGTAGGAAATACTTGCCTTGTCTGTCATTTTTTCTACATTTCTTGGAGATGCAGTACATCACGACTGCAGCGACAATCAACAGAGATCCAGCAGCAGCAGAAATCAACACTTTGTACAATAAAGATAAACCTGTAATAAACACAACGAGCCGTTAGTGATGTTGTCAGCCTATAATTCAACTCTATAATTAGAAATTATAACTATTACTAAGAGATCAGCAATGTTAATATCAGCTCAAACATACCAGCACATGGCTGACAGAGTTCAGTGATGTCCAGATGTGTGGTCTGGTTTGTGATGGTATTGTTGAGCACACAGCTGTAGGTGTTGTTCTCCTGATATTCCACCTCCAGAGGTAGAGAGAGACTGATGCTGAGATCAGACACACTGATGCTGGACAATAAACTGTTCCCTTTGTACCAGGAGAGAGTCACATGACCCACATTCGCCACTGAACACAACAATGAACAATTCTGCTGCGATGATGAAGATGATGATGAAGATGGTAGATTTTGTGAGAAATTTCTAGTGATGTTAGGCACGGGCAGACGAGCTGAACAATTGAAAAAAAAGAAAAGAAAAAATAAATATGATTTAAACATATACAATTAATTGATATATAAGATAATTAATTAATAGACTTTAACAGAATAATTAGTGGTCTTTTATCAAATAAAAAGCTTCACCTTTCTGCTTTTATGTGCTTAGAAGACCTGATTGACTTTTGATTTAAGCACCTCGCTGTAACTTTGATTTTTTTTTTTTTTTTTTTTCTTTTTTTTCTTCTTAGGGGGTCAAAAATATTTTTGTGGTAAGCAATATATGCCATAAATCATGTCCATAAAAATTTGAACCCAAAATATAACTTTAATAAATAAGCAGGAATATGCACAACACTCAAAAAATTACATCTCAACTCACCGTAGACGGAAATTGAATGACAGCATTTTTGTGAACTGAATTTTTTTGATGATAGTGCCACTCCACTTATCACTACTTCATAGTCTCCAGAGTGTTGAGTTGTGATGTTAGTGATGGTCAGAGATCCAGTCTGACTGTCCAGCTTCAGTCTGTCTCTGAATCTCCCGTTAAGACCATCAATTGTGAAGACTCCATAAATGTTGATTTCAGCTATCAGTGACCTTTCCACTCCAAAATTCCACACTGTGGTAGCTCTGTCAAATGTTTCATTAACACCAGTGTTTAGAGTAACAGAATCTCCCTCCGTCACTGACACCGACTCACCAAACACACCTGATGAACAAACAGATTTTACACAGATTAATGAGTCTTTAACAGCAGCAAAGGCACCAAACAAAATGAAAGCCAACATATGAACAGACATGTGTGAATTAATAATGTGTTTTTAACATCTTAAAAGAAATATGTCACATGATTAGTTGTTATTTATTACTAAGTTTAATTCTGCTAGACAGCTTCAGTTGCTTCATATTTATTTGATATCTGTCTCATTATAACAGTCTCACTGAAAATACACCTGAATCCAAAGTTGTTCTCACAATGGTATCTGGGAATTTACAAAAGCAACAGCAGCAGAAACATTCTTTATTCAAAACAAAAATAAAAATGTAAAAATGTAGTAAAAATGTAATTGTAACTTACCAGTCAGACAACACAAACAGAACAAAAGTGTGTGAAACATTTTCTTCAGTTGTTCAGCAACAACTCTGATCTAAGAGTACCTGCTGAATCCTCCCCCGACAGAGTTTGAGTTAGTTCACACCCAACACGTTATGATTGTGTGTGATATTCTGTGTATATAAATATAATTCAAATATTGTCTATTTGATAAAGATGTTTTGTTTTTGACACACACACACACACACACACACACTGTTTTTATTTGTATATCATTTTTTTCTTTTTTTTTCTTTATTTTTAAATTGATGGTTTCTAAAAAAAAATAAATAAATAAATAATTTTTTGTCTGTGTCAAATATGAGAAAGTAGGAGAGTGGAAAATTAGATTAGTCATCCTAAATGTAATGATATAAATTAAATGTTACAGATTTTAAAAAGATTTCATTATCCATTACTTTTAAGATTATCTGCCGTCTCTCATTGGCAGTCTTAAGTGTGACACAAGCCGCTCAGCATCTGAGTCAAACTGAAACCTGCTGTGGTCTATTTTTCTTCAAAAATATGGTTTGATCTATTTGGGTAGACATGAAAGAGAATGGCCATTTTGATGTGTGTTCGGTTTGTAGCTGAAGCTTTCTTCCTGTCCTGCTGTCATGAACCTCAGAGTCTGCTCTCTCCTACACAGAACAGCTTTACAGGAAAATAAGAAAACTTGTTCATCAGTGTATCTTTTTCTCAATGTATTTTTTTATAAAAATTGTATTAATCTTTTTTTAATGGTTGGTTACAGTGGAACAGATTGTGAGGAACTACACAAAAGGGGAAATTAAACTGTTTCTGAAAAAGAGTGAATGGTTTAATCATAGGAGTTCTATTTTATATTTTAAAGCAAGTTTGAGCAATATTTTTGGCAGTGGCTATTTTTGGTCTCTCTGCTACTATGGTGGCCTCATGTTCCATAAAGTAAGTGGCCACTAGAGGTCACTAGAGGTAATTCATTCACAGTCTGGTCATTCATGTGATTAGGTTTAATGGTGTGAGCTCAGGAACCTGTAGAGCTGATCAACAGTTTAGCTCATCATATTTCCCTCGTCTCAGAAGCTCACTGACATATTATGTAAATTAACATGGGTTGTAATCCTGGTGTTCTGCATTGCAACAATGTTAAGTTGTTATTAAGTTGCTTGTCTTATGTTCACACATTTGTGTGCTGTTTAGCCCAGTGACCATCAAGCCAGTGGCTAACTCAGGAACTCAGGCACCCGTTGGTAAGCGGAGCGAGGTGTGTATTTTTGTTTCATGTTTTAGAGATGGAAAATCGAATGATGGAAAATTTCTACATTGACTATTCTAGACATTGTTTTGCTACATATCTTGTACCAGGAAAGTTTCATGTGTTCACTGAGCAAATTATTGTTAATGTGTTGTTTTTTTAGCCTACATATCTTTAAAGTTAACTTAAATGAACACTGGGGATTTTGCTGTGTATAAACAAATGCATGATGATGTAAGTGTGTAACGCTAACCTGATTTTACCAAGTGCAACATGTTCCTGGAGCAACATTGTGATACCATTGTGAAACAGTCCTTCTTTGCTTGAGTTCCTTAATCAAGTGCCTTGTGTAAGCAAAATAAAAATAAAATAAAGTAAAATAAAATAAATAAATAAATACAAATATTTAAATGATTCCTGAGCTGTTTGTATCATACAGATTCACATTTTATACCAGATGTTGGAGCTAATTTTGTAAAGGTATATTGTTATTACACTAGATGGCGCTTTAACACTAGATTTACTGAAAAAAAATATTCCTGGTGCAAGTCCCCCCCCCCCCTTCTGAGCTGCTCCTTTGTTGTGAAAATGAGCCATTACCTGTAAGGGCTAGCACATTTACATTTGAAAGCCAGGTGGGGGAAAGTTTGTTGCACTGAGTTGAACTGTTGAGCTGAGTTTCTGAGTTTCATTGTGGCAATGAATGCAATGTATAGATATGTGTTTTTGTACCATGCTGAAATCATCTGGCCCCTGGAATATAGTCAAACAACTGTCCAAAAGATATTCAAAAACAAAATTTTTATTTTCTCACACAACTATATACAAGTTCCAACACTGGAAACATATGTTTCAAACTTTGCAGTGTTTTTGCATACCCAGTGTCCATCGTCCCTGCATTTGGTGCAGGTGAATTTTTTACATGTTGCATAGGTAAACCTGCTGCGATTCCTGTTGCAACTCTCTTGCACCTGACACTGAGTTGTCCATACCTTTTCTGGCACAGCAGCCTCAGCAGCCTTCCTCTCTGCCTCTATTGCCCTGTGCTGCATGAATCGGCAACAGAGTTCATTTGCTAGAAGACTCAGAAACAATCTTCTTTTGCCGTTCCACCCTGTACATGCCTTGTAAAGAATGAAGGCATTCACTGCCGCCAGGTCCAGCATATTGTATTCTATATAAATATCATCTGTACTTTGGCAATGACAAACCTTAGCAGACTCTGTGGGTCCAGCTTGCGCTGTGAAGTACTGGTATATTTGCTGCTGCACTGGGTGTTCCAATGGCTCAGACAGTACCACGGCACATTTTCCGTGGAGGCGTTTTGGGTTCTTGTTCCGTCTTATTTTCAGATTCTTCAGATGAGGTATCAGTGACCTGCCAAACAAATAAAAACCTCTCCTCCATCAGAGTCTGCTTCGTCCATTTCCTAAAGCCAGGCCAAAGCCTGTTGCGCGGAGAGGTTCTTCCTGCGTAGCAGTGATACGGAGGCCATCCTGCTGTGCGTTCTTTTTAGAAATGCGAAAAAGATATGACTCTCCATCATGGGTAGGTCTGCTTTTATACACAGCAATCTACAGCATTCATATGTTGTGAAAAGCCGGCCTATTTGCATTACAGTATCTGCCATACTACAAATATTCACCCACATTGTTTATAGCATGGCTTGCAAATGCTAATGTAATGGCTCAGTTGTACAAAGTTTGAAACATATATATTATCAAAGAGATAACCCTAACCTCAGTGTTGGAACTTGTATATAGTTGTGACGATCGGTGCCAGCAGAAAGAGGAAACCCAACACGATAACAGACTATAACCACATGAAGGTATGTGAATGTGTGCATAATTTTACACCAGTAATACAATCTTTTCTGATATGTGCTATACAAGCCTATAGAAAAAAGCACATATGCTCATGACTCTCTCTCAGTTCAGCCGTGCAACAAACCTTCCCCCCTGGTTTAACCTGGCTTGCAAATGTAAATGTGCTAGCCCTCACAGGTAATGGCTCAGTTGCAAAACAAAAGGATGAAAACAATGGAGTCAGCAGGGGGGCCAGGTCCTGGATTTTACGCAAATTTGCGCAGGCTTAGTAAATCTAGTGTTAAGAAATGTATACTGACTCCAGGCAATTTATATTGATGAAGTAAGATACTGGTCAATGCAAAATCTTTTCTTTCTCAGTTCAGTTTAGTCTAAACTCTTAATAGATTTAGATTGCTATTTAATTCATAACCATACAACAAGATTAATAAACAAAACAACCCAAAATAGACATTTTTGCAGATATATTAAAAAAGAAAAACTGAAATATCACATGGTCCTAAGTATTCAGACCCTTTGGTCAGTATTTAATGGAAGCACCCTTTTGATCTAATACAGCCATGAGTCTTTTTGGGAAAGATGCAACAAGTTTTTCACACTTGAATTTGGGGATCCTCTGCCATTCCTCCTTGCAGATCCTCTTTAGTTCTGTCAGGTTATAAATCTGCAAAAATATCTACAATTCTGTTTTTCTGTCAATATAGGGTGTTGTGTGTACATTAATGAGGAAAAAAAATTAAATGATTGTAGCATATGGCTGCAATATAACAAAGAGTGAAAAATTTAAGGGGGTCTGAATACTTCCCGTACCCACTGTATATCAGTAATAGTAGCAAGAACTGAACAGAACTGTATGTAACATTTTAATTATAACACAAGATGAATAGGAAAATTGGCAATTTTGTAAATATAGTATGACAAACACTGAATTAATATTAGCCTGAAACAAAGAATTTCTCGCACATCTCCCGTACAGCGCAGAAGAACATGTGCCGTGCTTCAGCCACGTTTCTTCAGAGGTAAACAGCGCAAGTCGCTTGATCCATTCAGGTGTGACACAGAATGCTTATACAATCATGTGAAGGTTCTGTACTGATGCTGCTGGCTGAAAACAGCCACGACAGTGAGGTTATTTTGGAAAACGCTTGTCAATTCAGCACCATAGTAGCTTAACCTGAAGCTAATAACACTGTACAAATAGCCCAAATTTGTTTTATAAATGTTATTGTTATGGTAATGGTAATGAGAACCATGGTTTTACTTCTTGTGACCACCATCTTCAAAATACTAGTCAGTTAAGTAAGGTGAACTATAGTTAATTTTATTGAAGAGAGAAACAAGGCTTTTCTAATCTTTGAATCAACTGAGAAATTGCTAACAAAAAAAAAAAAAGATTCTCAGTTTTGAAGGGCTCAGGACTCCTCAGGCTGGTGTTAGAAAATACTGAGCATAGATTTTTATCAAAACTGATGTAAACAAAATAAATTATTAACAGTCATCAAAAATAAAGTGTAACTAATACATTGCGTTTATTCTTAAAATTTACCCAGAAATTGACAGAAAAATACGTGTGAAAAATGGTAACAAGTATAGTTTTTGTTAGAAAGAAGTTTTGAGCTGGAAATAACTACAGAAATGCATATCAGGACACACACATTTTAATATTTCACATTAATATCACTGTTTAATTTGAGATCTTTTATTCAAACACCAGCATTATGAGTTTAATATTTTGTAGTAAAGCAAAGGCTTTCTGTAGAGTAGAAGCTGACGGTTTTATTTGAGAAAGATTGGAAAATCACTTTAACCACACGCGCCAGACAGACACACTCAGACACACTCACAAACTAACATCAAACACAAGCGCTGAGCAAGAGATACATTACTGTGAATACGCTTCTTGTCAAACTCATAAAACCACATTTGTGCACACGTGTAAATAAATGAATAAGTGAGAACACAGCAGCTACTTTTTTTTTTTTATTTTTTTTTTTTTGCACAAGATTTATACACTAGGGTCAAACATAAAAATACCATATTATTTAGTTAACTTTTTAGAAGTCTTTGTATTACAAGCCAAATTCTTTAATCAGTTTTTACGTATAACACTTTAAACTTTTCAGGATGATTGATTTTCATCAAAACACAACCACACACCCTTTCTCTAATACTGTCGCAGGCCACAATGGGTCTTGTACTTCAAAAAAACTCATGTTAGATCATCTTCTTATGTTGACTGGTGCATAATCCAAATGATCCTTCTCTTGAACTTTCTAAAATCACAATACACAGATATAATAATAATGAGGTCAGCTATTTGTTTTTTGAATGGTGATCTTATGGCTTTTAGAAACATCTGATATTCTGATATTGTATATTATACAGGCAGAAAAACCAAGCGGACACATCTAAGGACTAATAACTCTCAACATAAATGAATACACTCTCTTACCGTTTTCTTTGCGTTTCTTTTGTATAAGATAAAAGTTATCTCTTCATGTCTTCATGAGTTTCAACTGTTTTGACAATGTTGCTGAAAAATTCAGTCTTATCTGTTAAAAATCATAATAATCATATTTAAGAATCATATTTGAGATGCCTGCTTGAGTTATATCTGTACTATGCTTAGGTGACAACCCTTTATGGGGGGTTTGGGAGAATCAGAGATAATGTAGCGCCAATGTAGGACCTAGGGGTCAAACAAGGCCAAACTTAGGAGCGAGTGGTCTGAAATAAATGATTTACTGAGATGTTTTCAGGTTCTTTCCTTTTATGGAAGATGCCAGCTGTCTTTAGTCTGTAACCGTGAGTGTGCAGAGAGCTATAAAATGAAGCTGTTATCTTCTGCCTCTGTCACACTCAGCAGGAAGCCTTTTCTTTCTGTTCGACTGTGAACCTTTCTTATAAGAAATAAACCTTTAAAAAGCAGTTGCTCAATTTGTCTTCTTGATCGAGAGCTTCTGAATTTTTGCCACAACAACAAAAATAGGTGCATTAAAACTCAATTCAACTAACAATCTAGAACTATTCACAGAACTGCATCTTTACACATGTAAATTATGTTTATAAATGGAGAAAACCTTTTTATTTTGAGTTAATGCAGATTGGCATTACTGATTCACATTTCCAGTATGGTGCAGTATGAGAAATAAAGACTCTCTCTCTCTTTGTTCACATTTGTGTCAGTGAAATGAACAAAGAGCGCTGCTCAATGTTATTATAGATAAAAAATATATTTTTTATATGAGTTACAAGAACATAATTTTTTTTTTTTTTTATATATATATATATATTTTTCGTTTTCAAACATTCTAGATGGTGTTAACTGTAAACTTATGAGAATAGTTTTGATTAAATTCTAATTAGGGCTATCAATTGAATAAAATATTTAGTAAATATTTTTTTACAATAATGATTAAAGTCGGTATACCCCCTAACTAGTGGCCTATACTATAAGGGGAAATGCAATTATCATTATGCTGTAAAAAGCTAAATTGTATGTTGTATGTGATGCCTGTTCTGTTTTCTCTACAGTCTCAGAATGCAGTCAGACTCAGCCCAGCGATGATGCTGATCAGACAATGCTAGGAGAAGAAGTCACGACTACAAGTACAGGTGTGCACACATTGCACAATGTTATAGGTACAACAGAGGTTAGAATGCAGTGTATAGGCTAAACAAAATGCAGAAGTTTATTAGTGAAATATGATAGGAAAATGCAATGATTGCAACATATGGAGAATGAGACATAATATTGGAAAGACATGCTGTCTTAGTGTAACATCAGTGTGGATTATTCGTATGCAACTCATTTTTATACATATTTTATGTCATTGTGTTGCGTTTAACCATGTAGTGGTAATACTGTTGATAATAGCTGTTTATTTTATGTCATCTTAACCAGACATGGAGGAGGATGCTTTGATGGTCAGTGCAAGGGAGAGTGAAGCCTCAGGGTTCAGGATAGAAACAGAAACAGATGAGTAGAGGGATGTGGAGAGTACAGAGGCTGGACCAGCTGAGAAGGAGATTCAAAGTAGTGAGGCTGGACCAGCTGAAGAGGAGATTTAAATCTTCAATTATTTTGCCCGTCCCAAATCTAAAGATCTGTCTTTATTTTTTCAATATCACCCCCAACAAACCCCAAGAAGAACCTTGCCTAATATTTTTCATAGTTGGGATGGGATCAACCGCAAGTGGTTGACTTACTGTGAAAAAAGCCATGCTCTCTTCTGCAGTTTGTTTGGCATTTTCAAAGCCCTCTGCTTTTGACAGTGCTTTTGTTAGAGCTGGCATGCAATCGTGGAAGCATGTACATCAAAGAATCGAGGAGCATGAAAGAAGTCATATCCATCCATATCCATAGATTAAGGGACAACCAGCTCTCCCTCCATCAAGAGCAAGTAAGAAAAAAACGGCAGGTGATGGAACGTGTGGTCAGTGGTGTCAAGGTAATTGGAAAACGGGGTCTAAGCTACCGGGGCTCAGAATTTGAAGCTGCCTACACTTTGGAAGACCGAAGTGTAGACCATGGTAACTTCCTTGAGATGATCATGCTCCTGAGTATGTATGACCCCTGCCTGCAACAACATTTGACTGAATGTATAGAAAAAAGTAAAAAACAGCATGAAGCTGGGGCAAGAGGCAGAGGTTCATTGGTCACTCTGCTTTCAAAAGATATAATCAACAAGGTTATCAAAGTGATCAGTGAGCTGATAAGGGAGACAATTGCCAGTGAGGCCAGAGAAGCTAAAATGTTTTCTGTCCAGATTGACACTACTCAAGACATCACAACCAAAGACCAGTGATCTGTGATTCTCAGGTATGTGAGGTACAGATGTAGTCCATGAGAAGTTGGTTGCTCTGGTCGATTGTGAAGCTTCTACTGGGCAGTATTTTCTCGATCTCCTGAAAGAAACACTCACAAGACTTAATCTTGATGTGTCATGTTGTGTAGGGAGTACTACAGATGGGACAGCCAATATGCAGGGCAGTTACAAAGGCTTCTCTTCCTTTCTATCAGAGGAGCCCCCCAACGAAATCCACGTCTGGTGCTATGCACATGTCCTTAACCTAGTATTAGCTGACACAACAGGCAGTGTTATTCAGAGTGCATCGCTTTTCACTCTCCTGAATGACATTGCTGTTTTTATAAGGGATTCTTACAAACATATGAAGACATGGGAAGAAACCAGCACAGAGAAGCGACACAGAAGACTCTCTCCAATAAGACAGACACGGTGGTGGGCAAACGATGCTGCTCTCACAAAGGTGTTCGTGTGTTTTGGAAGGCCTGAAAGTGCCATGTACATAGATCTAGTCTTGACTCTAATAGCAGTTCAACTATACACAACCATGAAGGCTACTGCTAGAGCCAAATCCAAAGGATTCATTGAGGGTCTCTTAAAATATGAGACAATTCTTACAGCCCAAATCTTTCTACGAATTTTTGAGTGCACGTCACCCCTGTCCAAATACCTGCAGACAAGCGGAATGGATCTCCTGACCGCACACCGCCTGGTAGTGGGAACAGAAGATGGGCTGAAGAAGTGTGTGCGAGACTTCAGTGGTGTAAAAAAAGCTGCAGACCAGTTTGTGGGCTAATGGTGAGCTGCTGGAGAAGGAGGACTGTGAGATGGAGGTGGAGGTAGCACTACCTGTAAAACGGGTGAAGAAAAAGAAGACCATGCCAGGAGAGCTGGAAGAAGATGAGCCCTTAACAGCAGCTGAGAGGGACTTTGAGGTGACCACTCATAATGGCATTATGGACACTGTTACTCAAAGTATAAAGGTGTTAGGTTGCCTTTGTATAATACTTCTATACCGTTTCTAAATTTATACAGGTAACATATTGGAGTGCTATGGGTCTGATACCCAGATATATGTCCTTGCATGATGCTTGAAATTGGGGAGAGTGGTGCAGTCAGAATTTTCCCGGTGGATCTTAGTGCCCCAGTCCGCCCCAGCTCTGACTGACACTATCAATATAAGCTGAGAATGTTCTGAAAGGTATACGACTACAAAGTTGTCCAAGTTGTTCTCAAGAATGCATAATCAAAAACTAGGTTTTACTATGTTTATGGTAGGAAATTTACATTTACAATTTACAAATCTTCATGGAGCATGAATTTACTTAATATTCTAATAATTTTTGTCATAAAAACAAGAAATGTGTCATTTTGACCCATACAATAGATTGTTGGCACAAGTTCTTAAAAAAAAAGAAAAAAAAAGGAAAGGAAAGGAAGCACAAAGCCCTGACTTAAGGGCTACTTACTTAGGCTTCCTCTTTGACACATTTCAAAAAGACCCTTTATGTGTCTTATTGAGTTAATTAGTAGTTAATTGTATTAATAAGATTTTTCTCAAAACTGAGGAAAATTAAATAAATAATTAACAGTCATCAAAAATAAATTATAACTAATACATTGCATTTATTCTTAAAATTGACCCAGAAATAGGCAGAAACAAATGCATTAAAAAGGTAGCAAGAATAAGTTCTCATTTTTAAAATTTTTAAGCTGGAAATAGCTACTTAAATGCATATCATGACACAATTTGTCATATTTCACATTAATATCACTGTTTAATTTGAGATCTTTTAGTCAAACACCAGCATTATAAATGTAATATTTTTGATTAAAGCAAAGGTTTTCTGTAGAGTAAAAGTTTATGGTTGTATGTGAGCAAGATTGGAAACATATTTTTAACCACGCGACTGTCAGACACACTCACAAACTGACATCAAACACAAGCGCTGAGTGGTAGATTACATTACTGTGAATGGGTGAATACGTTTTTTGTCAAACTGTTAAAACCACATTTGTGCACACATGTAAATTACCGAATAAGCGAGAACACTGCAGGGACTCTTTTTTTCCTTCAAGAGATTTATACACAGGGTCAAACATAAAAAAAGTAAATGCCATATGGTTTAGTTAACTTGTTAAAAGGCAAATTCTTTTGAATTTTTAAACCATTTTATTAATCAGTTTTAACACTTTAAACTTTTCACAATGATTGATTTTCACCAAAACACAACCATACACTCTTTCTCTAATGTTATCGCATGCCACACAGTTGATACTTCTACTGTGCATCTAAAACTGAAGTTTGATAATCTTCTTATGTTGACTGGTGCATAATCCACATGATCCTCCTCTTGAACTTTCTAAAGTCACAATACACAGATATAATAATAATTAGGCCAGTTCCAAGTGTTTCTCACATTAAATGTTGGTTGTATGGCTTTTTTTAATAAATATCTGATATTGTAAATTATATAGAAACACAAGCACACACATTAAGGACTAAGAACTCTCAACATAGATACACAATACACTTACCAATTTTTGTTGTGTTTCTTTTGTAGAACACTGGTGTGGCGTAAATTATGTCTTCTTCATGAATTTCTACTGTTTTGACAAAAATATATATATTAAGACTCAACTAACAATCTAGCAACAAAAGTCATCATTCAAAGACATTTAATTTGAGCCCCAGCTGCGTCTTTACAATTGCAAATCATGTTTATAAATTGAGAAAAATTTTATTATTATTATTATTTTTGAATTAATGCAGATTGGCATTACTGACACATTTCCAGTATGATGCAGTGTAAGACATTAAGTCTCTCTTTGTCAGTGCTGATTGTTTGCAGATGTCCAGATGTGTGGTCTGGTTTGTGATGGGATTGTTGAGCACACAGCTGTAGGTGTTGATCTCCTGATATTCCACCTCCAGAGGTAGAGAGAGACTGATGCTGAGATCAGACACACTGATGCTGGACAATAAACTGTTTCCTTTGTACCAGGAGAGAGTCACATGACTCACATTCACCACTGAACACAACAATGAACAATTCTGCTGTGATGAAGATGGTGATGATGAAGAGCAGTCTCTGTTGATGACAGGAACAGGAAGGGTTGCTGGAAGAAATCCGAGAATAATCTAAAACTTGGGTAGAGCTGGTCCACAATATTACTGTTGGCAGTCGTGAGTGTTTCTGTCATTTCAAACTATGAAATGATGAAACACTTCAATAGTTGTAGGAATATTCTGCTGTGAAAAACTCCCACTTGAACTTAATTTATAGCATTTGTGGAATTGAAGTTCATCACATATGATCTCTACTCACCATAGACAGAAACATTGAATGATTTTGATTGGAGTTTGTCTCCAATAATTTCTACTTTATAATCTCCAGCGTGTTGAGTTGTGATGTTTGTGATGGTCAGAGATCCAGTCTGATTATTCACCTTCAGTCTGTCTCTGAATCTCCCATCAGTACCATTATATGAGATTTCCTTCTTTTTATTAATTCTAGCTATTTGAGTGTTTTCAAAATTCCACAGGATTATGTTGTCTCCTTCATGTATTTCAGTAGGATCACTGTGTAGAGTGACAGAATCTCCCTCCATCACTGACACTGACTCACCAAACACACCTGATGAACAGATTTTACACAGTTCAAAGCCTCTGAAGGTCTACAAAGACTGAAGTCAGCTGTAGTTTGTAACTATTGAAAAAAATTCAGAAGATCATAACATGTGGCTATCTACAACACAACACATGAAGCTACAAAGTCAATTATAACATGGAAATGTGTTCTTGATACTGTCAACATCTCTGTATTTATTTACTTTTTGCTGTTTATGCTTACTACTTGATTATTTTTAAATAAATAGTTTTTAGACAGGATTTGCATTAGTACACAGGATCCTTAGTAGCTTCCGTGACTGTTAACATCTGTGAATAATGTAACTGATATTTAGCCACTAAACACACATATTTATTAATATTTATTAATTTATTAACTTACCATTCAGATGCCACCAGCACAGACAGAACATAACAAACATGTGAAGCATTTTCTTTAGTTGTTCAGTTGTGAAATGTCCGATCTAAAACATTTGAGCTGTTGTTCTGGTGTGAATCCTCCCACGTGATCATCTGACCATCTTATAAGGGGATTTCTTTGGAAATGACATAATACATCACATATATAAATACTTCTCTGACTCTTTTTAAAAGTTAATAATAGTAAACTATTTTCCATTCTATGATGTAACACTGATTATTTAAAAAAAAAAAATGTATCTTGTAGAATGTTGGTAAACCAATAGTTGCTGGTAGCCCTTGACTCCCATAGTAGGAAAATAAATAAATAAATAAATAAATAAATACTATGGAAGTCAATGGCTGCCAGCAACTATTGGTTTACCAACATTCTACAAGATACATTTTACATTATCCACAATATATTTTCGTGTGGTAAACAGAAGAAACAAGTTAATGTGGGTTTTCAACAATGTGAGGGTGAGTAAATTATGAAAACTTTTAATTTTTGGATTAACTATGTCTTTAATACAATCTGCCACCTCACATTGAGGTACTAGCAGCTCAACATCTGAGTCAAACTGAAACCTGCTGTGGCTGGTTGTCTTAAATAGTGTGGTTTGATGAGAGTGACCATTCAGTGTGTGTATGTTTATTTTGTAGGTGAAAAGTTTATTCCTGTCCTGCTTTTTATAAATCTATCAGCTGATGCCCCTCACACAACAGCTTTAGAGTCAAATAAAATACTGAATTCATCAAAAACTGCGAAGTTTGACTGCTTTAATGTATTCATTGTTTTATTTGACTGTAACAAAATTATGTTTTCAAACCATTTTTCGGGAGGAGCACAAACAAGGCTGCTCATTTCATGACAAGGAATAACTAGTATGTACATAAATAGGCTACACTGTAAAAAATGACCGTTATTTTAACAGTAAAAAACTTTGAAAATGCCACAGTAAAAACCTGTTAAATGGTTAATGGTAAATTCCGTAAACTGAATTCCCTGCATTGCATTTTACATTTTGTTTGAATTTGATGTTTTTTCTTTGAAAGGACTTGGGATTTGTCTCGAGACTCTCTTGTGTCTTGAAAGGAATGAGTTGGTTCCTCCTCTGGTGAAATAGCTGGAACAAAAATATGGCAGGACTTTTACTTTTTGGCCCCTGGATTCTCCACCTCTGCACATTTTACAGATTTTTTTTTACAGTGTACTTGGTCCAAATAGAGCTGGCTGTAATGTTGACTTCTGAAGAAGTTTCTATTTCACGTCATGTCTTCCTGTTCTTTGTCTTTCCTGCTGTAGCTGACACCTCATTTATCAAATGGCGGAACAAGTAGGTGTATACAGTGGCGGTTTTAGGCATGTGCGAATGGCGCAGCTGCCCAGGGTGGCATTTTTCATGACACGTGGGAGGCGGCACAAGCACTTGGGAAAAAAAAATCATCTGCGGCACTAAGCGGTTGACCATTATGGTGAGCGTGATTTCACCAAGTACAAGATGTACACCAAGTTTATCCTAGTTGATCCTGGAACAACATTCCAGTCAACCAATCAGAATTGAGGAATAACTTTTCTGGAAATATCTGTTTTAGGCTTATAATCATAGTTAGGTGCTTCTACACCCTTGTTAATCAGCTATCATTTCCCACTGATTTTAGGCATAAATTTTGGGTAGGGGTAGGTTTAAGGGTAAGGATTGGGATAAGTTTATATTTTTGGACAGTAATGTTGATCCAGGATCAACAAAAGATGTTGATCCAGGATCATGTCTTACTTGGCAAAATCACAGCGACCATTCAAGAACAGTGCAACACAAATATTAGTGTGTTCAGTGCATCTACGGACCATTTCCTGAACCTGGGACCATCTATGCTGGCTGTGCACAGAGACTATGGGGCAGTTCTGACTCTGAAAGGACTGTCTGGTGCTTCTAACTCACAACCTTTAACTAAGTTTCTTATTAAAAGAACATGCTAGTTACTATTCAAATGCGTGTTTTGAGCAGTGAACGGTAGTGCTGTTGTTGTTTGTCATTGTCATGCATCACAAATGCAGACATGGTTTTAAGTTTACGAGGTGCGGAGCGATGCAGCGCAACGTGTAAAAAGACAGCACAAAGTCACTATAATCAGCAATTATGTCCCCACTGGATGCAACAAATGCCTCCTTTGTAATGTTTTTCATTGTTTTTGTGTCATAGTGCCGGAACACAGCATCACATTATGATAAAGGGCGTAACATTTCCGCCAAACACTTATTCAGGTATTCAGCCAATCACAACACACTGCATAGTGTCACAGTCACGCCAGGTTCCACACTCACCCAATCACAAAGCTCACTCTTACCAGAATACTAATCACCACCAACTGCCAGCAATCACGTCCCTCATCAGCCACCACATAAAACCACACACCACACTACAGTCTTCGTCCGAGCTCATTCTTGACGAAGTGGACTCATTCTAGGCAAGAACTATACCTACCAAACTTACCTCCATTCTCTCCTTGTGTACCCTGCAGTCTCTGTGTTTCCTCCCACGTCCTTTGCACTTACCGTCTGTGTCCAGTCCGCTTCATAACACATAGCTGGCCAATCAGAGCACACTTTGCTTTTTTAGAATGACATTATGTGGAAAATCTGGTTTTTGAAACTTAAACCACATATAAACATTGCATTACACCAAATACATAATGTTCTTTTTAGCAACACCATATGACCCCTTTAATGCCTTATTCTACATCCCTAATATTAACCAATACCTAAACTTAACAACTACCTTACTAACTATTAAGAATTTATTGAGGAAAAAGTTGTAGTTTATAGTTAACAAGTGTTATTTATTCTAAAGTGTTACTGAAAAAAAGTTGTTTCAAGTCTGTTCAACATTGTGACAATTTTAATGTATTGATTGTGTGTAACCTTTTCTTTTTGTCATCGTGAAGCACTTTGGTCAACCATGGTTGTTTTTTAAATGTGCTATATAAATAATAATAAACTAATTATAAACATAATGCAGTTGTGTTTGAGCAGAAAACCTGATATATGGTGTTAAATAAAAAGTTATTGTTTAAATATAGTGAACAGCATAAGAAGTAGTTTCTTTTAGAGATGTCTAGCTAAATATGTCCTCAACATTTATAGTGCCTCATAATGTATTTGCTGTCCATCCTCTTATTCTTATCTTGGATTTCTCATCCAATTAAAATACATAAGAAACAAAGTCTGTCAGTTTTTTTTTTTTTTTTTTTTTTTTACATTTCTGTCCTCGTTTCTGAAATGATGTCTATGCCCCTATGTTTTAAGTACAGAAAATGAGTCTTCTTGTGCTTAAATAGTTTAAAGACATATTAAAATGTGCACAACGGGATCAATAAGAGGAACTGAAATTTAAATTTTATAACAACTAAATGATTCCTGACCTTAAGCATCCTATTCCATAATTGGAATAGATTTTGAATTTCCAAGCCTAGGTATGGATTTGTTGTGATGACTCAGAAGACGTTTGATCCATTTGCAGGCTGTTTATTTTCAGAGCCGAAGTAGTACAGGCAATGGT
>JAUCMR010058694.1:0-18197 GCA_032357425.1 Enteromius argenteus | reverse complement strand
CCAGTTGGATGGAAACAGGCTGGAGACAGCAAATTTCGCAATTTTTTCCCCCCGCAAATTCTCTTTGTCGATAACAAAACAGCGTAAAAACTGGCTTATGACTGCATGCAGTGTTTACTTGAGAAACAAAAAAACTCACATAAATTTGAATTTATATTGAGAACATTTGTGAACAGCATTTATGAAACGGAACAATGGTTAAAATTGTTGAATTCACAACAAAGACCCAGGAGCAAGACCTTGCTTTGCCATGATTATGAAGATATGTTAAATGAAGTGGCAAAAACCGGTTCAGGCAGAAGACAAATGCAAATATTTACTCAGATCATGCAAATTATTTGAAAGATATCAGGCACAATTCTAAGTCACAAATCACCACGGACAAAGTCTGGGCATGCATTAGAAATCTGAAAAAGCAATATGCCTGTACCATCCAGCCAGTGGGAGCTCTTTGATGTGCAGATCTTAAGCTTTTTAACAATTGATTCGTGGGTTTTCATCCCGTACCCGCAATTATCTGCTCCTTATGGGCATGTCTTCTCTCATATTCTCATTCAACCAGAGCCTTTACGAGGAACTAAACCATTAATTTGCATAGTATTTAAATTGCAATCCGAAATGAAAGGTTTTATTATTATGCTTATACTGATGATTTATTACTTCTATTACATTATTTTTTCTTATTTTTCCTGTCAACTAAACAGACCTTAATTCTACCACTAGTTTCTTCAACTGTCGATTTCTCAAATATCCCAGACAAATTTAACTCTTTACTAGGTTTCATGTCATTAATATTTTATAACTCAACTTATTCCGTTCTGAATTTTAGGGTTGCTTATGGTTTTGTTTAGAGTGAGTCTTATGAATGTTTAAAAAGAGTGTTAGCTCCATTACTAATTAATGATGTTGATGCAGGATCATGTGTTTAATAAGCACTCTGTGATAATTGGAGGTACCTGTGTGATGCGGTTGAGTCTGCGGCCTGTGCATTTCAACTCATACTCTGGCCTGATCTGTAGCTGCTGCTGTTCCTCCTCAAAGTCCACAAGGTCCCACTCGTACTCCAGACGGGCTTGCCGTCGCTTCCAGAACTCCAAGAACAGGGTCACTGCAAAGCACCAAGAGAAACAGAGCAGAAGTAATAATACACATCACTTAATACAAATCCCATTTAAACCCTGTGGTGCCACACAATGATTGTACCCAAACAAAGTCTTACAAAACTTTAGAAGCTAAAGAAACAATTTTTTAATTTATGAGTACACAGCACACTGGGCACAGAATTATTCACACAGTGCTGATTAATCAAATCACTGCATAAGCAGAGCTCATTTTGAGGCCTGTGTGAAATGAATTCAGTGTTCAGTAAATGATAATCAACATGCACCACTGCCCTCAAGTGATTAACCATACATTTTTAAAAAGCATACACTGATTATACTTCTTCATTGTAGATTTATTTAGAAAATTAATTCTGTGACCAATTGTGACAATATGAATACTGTGCATGAAATCCTTCATGCACAGTTGAGAATCTCTCATTAGTCATTAGATCCCAAATCTGACTATCAATATCCTTCTAACCACTAGATGGAGCTATTGAGCTAGTATTTTAAACATTAAGAGTGCACTCACCCCAAATGCCCATGAACATGGCAAAGAACACAGTCCCCTCATTATCAAATAGATGAGATTGCTAAAGGAAAAAAGATCAGTCTATGATTTAAAAAAAACCCAAAACATTATTTATGATTTAGACAGTGAATCTACAAAGTTTCTCACCCAGGAGGACAGACATGTTGAGTTAAGTTTCCAGTAGCTGCACTTTTTATCACATAGTGGACACATGACAATCATCCCACCGATTTCTGGGTCACAGATCTCTTTACTGAAAACAGGGAGGGGGAACAATGGAGGGGGAGCAATGGAGAGAAATGTTAAAGTAATGCAGAAGTGAATATGACCGAAATCTCAGTTCCCCTCTGACCGCATTACATCAATGCAGTAGAAAACAGTAAGAATAATCCATGAATTTCCATGGAAATCAGGCTTCTATAAACGCCGCTAGAATTTTTTTAGCTTTAGAAAATAAATATTTTACTAAAGCTATCACCTAACTAACACCTATCAGAAGTTATGACAAAAGAACACAAATATTGCCATCGCATTCAATATATCACAATAATAAAGAAACCACTTCCTGTCCGATGACTTAACTTTTACAGTTATCAGGCACTGTAATATTGGTTACAAACTACAAAGGGTTATTAAAAATGCATGTAACCACACAGTTTCAGACTCAGTAGGCAAAGGATGTGTGTACATCTGAGCCATATAACCTGCCAGTGTCACTAACCTTGTGATGTTGTCTTCGTAACTAAGCACACCATAAACAAAACAGATCACTCCCATGACTGCAGCAAAAAACAGCATTTCTGTGTAAAAGCCCAGCCAGGCAAAGTAGATACCAATCTTCTCACCATAGTACTTCCTATGACAAACAGGAAACACAATGGTTTGATGTGCTGCAGTGTAACAAAGATGCATCTGCTCCAGATTTGGTTACTGTCAGATGTGCATGCATTGTGTCTGCAGCATCCTCACTTGATCAGATTGAGCGGCTGCTCTTTGTAGAAGCAGAGGAATCGAGCCCAGTATCTGTACAGATGATACCTCTCACTCTCACACTGCATGTCTTGTGCCTTCTTCCAGTACTTGCACTGAGTGAAGAACAAACAGCAAGCATATGTTGACCAAAGACACAAACACTTCTAACATGCAAAGGGACTGTCTATGAGGTTGGTACGATTTTGTAATGCTTTTAAAGGGGTCTGTGAAGTAAGGCTACGTCTATTTGAACAAAAACTTAGTAAAATGGTATTATTGTGTAATATTATTACAGTTTAAAATGACTATTTTCAATTTGAAAATATATATAAAAAAAAATTCTGTGATGGCAAAGCGGAATTTTCTTAATTTTGTTACAATGTAAAAGTCTTTACTGTCACTTCTGATAAATTTAAGTAATCCTTATAGGTATAATTCACCCAAAAATGAAAATTCTGTCATTCTTCATTAGCAGCAACACACATATAGACGAGGTCAAAAAAAAATAAAACAAAAAATCATCAAAACAATAAAACAAAGAATTTAAAAAAAGTGTTTATACATAAAATACAGTGCAGTCAGTTTGCATGTAGCACAGTGCTCATTCAATAAACACACAGCTAAACAGATAGGTTTTGAGTTTGGGTTTAAATGTGGCTAATGTTTTAGCACATCTGATCTCTTCTGGAATTTGATTACAACTCTGGGGGCATAATAGCTAAAAGCTCACTCCCTTTGTTTTGTGTGAACACTTGGTATTTCTAACTGACTCGATCCTAATGATCAGAGTGCTTGGTTAGGTTTATATTCAGTGAGCATACCTGCAATGTATTCATGTCCTAGGCCACTGAGTGATTTCAAAACGAGTAAAAGTACTTTAAAATCAATCCTAAATGTCACAGGAAGCCAGTTTAAGGACCTGAGGCCTGGTGTGATATGCTCAGATTTTCTGGTTCTAGTCAGAACCCTGGCAGCAGTGTTCAGGATGAACAGCATGAACAAGTGGAAACAAAACTTCTTGCAATGTTTTTGAGATGATAGTACGCTGAATTAGTTACTGCTATGACATGACTACTGTCCTCAGAATCACACCAAGATTGAAAAGATAATTGAGCTTCACAAATTAGAGAAATTTTCCATTTCCACCATCAGGGCAATAATTAGGAATTTCCAGTCAACAGAAAATGTTATGAAACTGCCTGGAAGAGGACATATGTCTATATTGTCCTAATGCACAATGAGAAGAACCCTTCTTGGAGTCACCAGATGGGTTTAGTGAACACATGGATAAAAAGTACCCCATGTGTACAATGAAATATACTGCTGTATTTTTTATGTTGTGGGCCTATATTTCTGCTGGAGGTCCTTAAAATCTTGTTTAGACGCATCACATCATTTATTCTATCAAATACCAACAGATAAAAAAAATCAATAAGTGACTGATTCTGTTAGAAATCTTATAATGGGCCATGTTTAAATCTTCTAACGGTACAATAATTTAAACACAAACCTCAAAAACAACACAAAAATGGGCCACTGAGCACAAAACCATGCTTCTGCTATGGCCATTCCAGTCCTTTGACCTGAACCCTGTAGAGAATAGTGGGGTGAACTGAAAAGAAGAAGCTGGGAATCTAAAGGGTCTGGAGTGATTCTGGATGAAGGAATGGTCTTTGTTCTTTTGTCAGGGGTCGTCTCAGGCATTATAGGAGAAAATTTGGAGCTGTTAAACTGGCAAATGGGTTTTCCCCCCATTTTAAATTCTTAGTATTAAATGAAAGGTTAGATTTTTGTGAATGTTTTTAATAAAAGATCAAAAAGGATTGACAATGTCTTCTTTGATCATATTTACCAAGAGTTACAATTCTGACCATGTCTGTATGTGAGACTGAAGAGAAGAAACTGTTGATTATTTTTGTTTTGTTTTCTTTCCTAACATTACAATGGAACCACTGATGTCAGAGATGACAGACAGACAGACCGACCGACCGACCGACTGACAGACAGATAGATAGATAGAAAGGTAGGTAGATTAAAGTGCATAAATCTCACACTCACATCATGAAGGGGATAAGCTGAGGTGTAGGTGCCATTGTTCAGCAGTCGTTTAATTCCTGTCTTATCTTTCTCTTTGCGGTCTTCCTTGTAGTAAGGGCAGCGGGTCAGGATGTAGTACACGATCCTGTTGCGAGTGGAGGGAGGGAAAAATGTGTCCTTATCATCAATGAGGAAGAAGTCGACCTTGCTCTTGTCAAAAGGTGCAGTGAAGTAGTCCGGCTCTGGCCTCATGATGTTGTCTGGAAGCCGGAAAGGGTTAGTGAGCCACTCCAGAGGAACTTCTCGAGCTTTGGGAATATCACTTGCTTTGAAGGGCACTTTGATCTTTAGCACATCAGCATAGGTGGCCAACACTTCCCATGGAGCGTGAATCTTCAGATAATACGTCTTACGGTCATCTGACTCCTGCAGGGGGAGAAGTTTTTGAGTGGAGAAGTGTTGTATGTGATTGTGAAATGCACAAAAGAGCCTGGGCTGTGATACAGTATATATTAAAATAAATTATTAGAAGAATAAAATGTATGCATAACAGAATTATTGTATATAAAACAGTAAAAACATGAAAAAGGTCTAAGCTTTTATATAGGAGATCAAATGAAATTAAATTAAAAAAAATAAAAATGTATGGATAATAAAACTTTTATATAGTTTTCTTTATTAAAAATAAGGGCAACAATGAATGGGCATGTGTGGCTTAAAACCTCACAGATTTATCTTCAGTCTCCAGCTCAAGACCGGCCTTCTCCAAGTTAGCTTCAAACTCTCTTCTTCTCTCCTGGAGGAAAAACATCATGTGTTCTCAACTATTAATTAGTTCTTGATCTCTTTCTCATTTTTATTATTTCTTAAGTCACTTATTCATTTAGCTTTGTATCTGGTAACAGTGTGACATTTTAAGTTCTGAGGGTTGTAAACAATCTTCGAACTGTGACTTCTGAGAAAACCTGTATTTCCCACAAGCACCAGTGACCTATGGCTACCACATCTTATCTTATGGAACAGCATCTCAAACGGGTGACTCAAGGGATATGACCTTCATTAAGCAGAGTGCCTCAGCCCCTGCATACAGGAGAAAACGGATCAAACAGGTTCACCAGTAAACCCTTCAGTATTCTCAACGATTGAACTGAATGAAGGGTCTGGTGATAGAGAAGTGGTTGACCCCTGCTCTCATTTTATGCAATCAATGTTCAGCATTAAGTTTATTGTGCAACAGCTTCAATCTGACTCTGACTCACTGTTTCTCACTGTGCCTTATGACCCAGCAGACATCTCACCCCATCTCACCACTGCACGCCTACATGAAGGTCCCTATCAGACTATTTTTATACACAATGAGCAATATTAAGCATCAGTCATTGTTTGACTGCTTAACAAGGCCAAGTACAGAACATTTGGAGAGAATGCACACCAATTAAAAAATCCTGCATCACAATGTGTGTGTACTGTATATATTTATTGTGTATATAATAAATACAAACATATTCAGTATATATTTAAAAAATAAATGACATTTATATACAAATAATTTACATTATATATAAAATTATATATATAAAAAAAATTCTTAAATATATACATGCATGTGTATTTTTATATACTTAATAAATATACATACTGTAGTACACATACATATGTTTTGTAAACAAAACCTTTATTTTGTTTGATTAATCGTTTGACAGCACTAAAAATGATAGAATTCACTTTCTGTACTCATGTCGGTTTCATATGTGGTTAAAATACATTTATTACATATTATGGTACAAAAGTTTTGCATATTAGTGGCATACCGCTTTCTTGTCGCCATCCTTGTCGTCAACATAGGACAGGACAAAGTCGATGCGCCGTACGCCATCCCTGAAGAACACAGAGTCCCTGTTCTGTCCAAGCATGTCTATCTACAAAAGAAAAGCAATTGAAATCAAAAACAGTCTCCTCTCATACACAACCACATGACCACGGAGATTCACAGAGTTGACTTGTCACAATGAACAAATGAGTTATGACGCATGTGGTTTCTATCAGCTGTAAGGGTCTCTTATCTTTTCCAGGTGACGAAACCCCAAACAACAGTGTGAAACAGTAAGTGGAAGTGATGCTCATGAAGCATACTGCAAAAATCACTGTAGTGCTCAGGGTAGTGAACGCAGGACAAGACATTTACTGCTGAGAAAAACATCATCCCACTAGCACTGCAGAAATAGCATCATGACAGCGTGAGAGGCTCCAGGAAGAGCGAGATGTGCAGATAAAACCACAGGTACGGTATGAAGAGAACGGTTACTTTTGCAGAGAGTGTGAAAACTGCACACACACAAACACACATTTACTTAGCTTCCGTATCTAAATGGGGACATTCCATAGAGCTCTGCTGTTTTTATGTATAGCTAGTTTAAAATACTAGCCCTTTGTAGTTATTTTTAGACAGTTTCACAAACAAGGAGGTTCCCAAAATATGGTTAAGTAGGTACACACACACAAACAGACTGGCAAAAAAAAAAAAAAAAAAAAAAAGAATAGTGATGCACAAATATGAATGAATAAAAACACATTAAATTACAAGCGTAGTAAAATTATAACATCTTTCTGAAAATATTTTGAACCAAGAATTCTTACAATCGTATCTTTATATTCATTTATATTTATAAAATGTGATTTGATATTATAAAAGACACTCCAGCCATCCCAGACACAAAACAAATAATCGATACCAAAACTGCTGTCATTAAAAAAAATATGCAAATTGAGTGTAAACAAAACCTGAGGTGACTGAGGAAACCTCAGATGATTCATAGTAGTGTGACAACAAATGTTATACTTGTGCAAACATGCCTTTTAGGTATGTCAGCAAGACGTGACGTTTTCCACTCTTGAGAAACATACACATAAATTTACATCATGCGTCAAAATCCCACAAGCACGGAGGAGGAGAAAATACCAACTGTACCTTCAAATATGCTGCTCCAGACAGTAAAACAAGCCAAAACAGATAAGTCACAAAAACCTTGCCTGCTTGGCACATTGTTCTAAATAAGGCCATTCAGAGACTGAACCAGGGAAAGCCATTACACTAATGAAGTGCCTGAAATGGCACTGTGCCATTTGTGAAGGCATTTTACTGCGTTCTACTAATTATATGTGAGAGAGCTGACAGGAGCACTTATTTTCAAACAGGTACTTTGTTAGTCAGCACTACTGGTCAGGCGGGACCTTTGTACGCTGCTCTGTTAGGAAAAGACATGGAGGATTATTGACCACTATTGATGTCAAAATGACAATCACGGACTTCCAAATAAACTATAAAGCAAAAGCCAAACACCAAAATCATTTCCACCACAAGGATTCTTAAGAATATCTAGCTACAGTATACAGTTTTCCATGATCTAATATCTGCATTATAAATAATAAAATAAAATACAAACATTAACTAAATATACCATGTTAATTTGAGTAATAACACAAATAACTACTCATTATTGATGTAGCAGTTAGTACTGAACAAATGTAAAGTTCAGTCCTAAAATTTTAACATAACTTAAAGAACAACTAATTCACTTAAAGCAAGCTCTAACAAAATCATCAACATTCTCTCTCAGGACTTGACCATGAATGGCGTATCCATACCTCAGTGTGATCCGTCATAACTTTCATAAAGTGCTCCAGTGGTGAGAGCATTTACAAAATGTCCATGTTGCAAGCAGTGTTAGCAAACGCTAACTGAGAGCGCCACACTCTCTCACACAGAGGCCTCTGATAAGAGAGGGTCACTCCCCCTTACTGCAGACAACTTGGGGACACATGCCTTTGCCTCGAGGCTCTCCTGGGACGATCTGGTTTATACCATTCTGGGACTGAGATCACAGTGCTGCTCATTGTAATCCTTTATTTAATATAAATGCAGAGATACAGCTTCAACTCTTGAAGCCCTCTCATTAAACTGATATCACAAGGGTGACTAATTCCACAACCTTGCAATTAGACTATTTATTTATTTTTCATCTGCATATCATCTCACAAGTTTAGTGAGATAATAAAACAAAAATGTGCCATTGCATCTACTTGCTAAAACATTCCTTTATTGCTGACTGCACTAAGATGAAGAAAGTATCATTAGCAAAGTGCACCAGCATAAGAAACAGAGCAAAGGCATACTGTAATCTATTGATGCTTGCGTATATGGGTTCATGTAAAAATGCCAAAATCAATATTTAAGACTGAGGAAAGGGATTCGTTTTAATACAGCAGAATACACTTCAAATAATGCTCAATGTCCATCTCAGGAACCTTTTAATAATAAACATTCTTTATAAAACTTCATATAATAAGCATTAACATTTTCTTAATATATGCAACTTCAGAGTTCCTTTAGTTATAGAAAACACAGGTCAAGAAAAGTCATGAAACCTAATGCCATCATATAAACTTCATGGATATTTGATTAGATATATAGATTCAATTACGTTCTGTTTAACAATCTCCCTTAAAGTAAAACCCATTTTACAAGCCATAATAAAGTTTGATTTGTGGGTGCAATTATTTTGATTTTGCTCGTTTCAATGAATAATTCAAAATCATTCACAAAATGTTTTTTAATCATTGTTCCTCAGTAACCACAAAAGTCTTTTTTGTTCACAAATTCATCAAAAAAAGCTGGAGCTTTTTATGTTGCTTTTGGTGAGCGTTATAAATGTGTATAAATGGGAGATGGGCCAATCTATCTGACCTGTCTTCAAGAGCTATACTTAGACATTTACAACTTCAAACTGACCCAACCAAAGCTTTACAAGAGAGATGTGAGCATCCGCCAGTATTTTAGAGCAGTAGGGAGACCTCAAGATCTGAGTATATTCACACATTTAAACTACCACAACCACAGAATGTGGCCTATATACCGCAGAGCAAAATAACACTTTTTCAGATTTCTGAATGAGATGAATATATCTCACATCTTACCTCTTTGAGACCAGGCAGCTGTGTCCCTCGGTCAGAGATGGAGTTAATGCTACCATTATTACCTGCAAAAGACACAGAGGAAGTGACATCAGTATATATCAAAACAACAAATGCGATGTAGTCTACAGGAAACATGCCTACCTAGAAGAATTCATGCTCTTCTATAGCTTGTCAGAGAAAACTTCATACTCTATTTAACATTAAAAGGCACCTTAAAAGGTAAACAATTCTACTCTTTAGTACTAATATGCACATTTCTGCTTTCGGCTTAAAGAGTACTGCCCACGTGACAAGCTGTTGCACCCTTAAAAGGAACAATTATCACATATTTTCACAGGCAGTGTATAATAACATGAAATATTTGGTTACGTAAAAATAGGGCTTTTTTAGTACAGTAGTTACTGCCCACATATACTCATAGACCAAAGGTGGACAGCATTATTGTGAACTACAGACTAGGGGTATTCAAAAGACTAAATTGATTCATTCCACTGTACTTTAGGAGGCATATTACATTTTCAGAATCTGTTATTTATTTTTCTTAGCTGAACAGCAGCTCAAACTTTAATACACCCAGTATTTCAGAGTGTTTTTCGGATTTTGCTGAAGTGAAACGTCACACAATACATCATCTGATCAGCAGTACATGACATTTCTGTCTTTGCTGCACTTTTGCTCTCTCCCCCACACACTTTGGTAGACATTCCATTCATTGGTTAGTCTGCCAACAACTTTAATGCTGAGCAGCCAACTTTGTGGGATAAAATCACTTCCTGTGGGGAACAGTCAGGCGGAGTGTTGTCTTTTTATACCAGGATACACACAGTACATACTGCCTTGTTAGTGCATGATACCACAATTAGTGAGCGGTCTAATGCTGCCAATCAAATCAGAGATAGTTATCATGGACAATTATGCAAGTAAATACATATTCCATCAGGAACAGATTCGATTACAGTCTCTGAGTGGTTGTTCTGTTAATTTAATTGAGGTTCATTAAATTTTGATTTGTCAATTATGCTGCGTCATTCTTCAATTATTTTGGAATATCACATTACAATTAACACAACAAAAGCACAAAGCAACACAGCATTACTTATTTAAAAAAGTAGCTGTAAACATACAATCATATTCAGTCTTACAGCACAAGCACAAATCTTGACAAGGTGACAAACCGTAGGATGCAGCGATGAAGCAATGGAATGAAATAATGGACAAGGGCATCAACATTTCCTTAAACACCGCTAGCATTTGGAGCAAGGTTCACATTTCCAAATATGTGTTGCCATGGGCAAGTAGTCTTGTCACAGTGTGATCTCTGAGATGCTGATGAAACATAATAAAATGCTGAACAATAATAAATATAAAGCAGAAAAACAGGAAATGATGAAAATAAGCAAAGTGGGGGACGGACAGACAAGCAGCACAAGTAGCTCTGCCCGTACCTGCCTGAAAGGTCCTCCGGTAGCCCGTCAGAACAGCACAGCCATCTTAACCCATGAGATAGATGGGCAGGAGTGTAAAGATGGAAGTAAGAATTTGAAACCACACAAGCAACTTATTCAACATCGGAAAAAAAAACCATGGGCCATGGGTAAGACTTTAAACTAGTGCTGGGAGATACACTGGTTCATACATTACACAGTTCATACAGTTACACAATTGTTATGATTAAAAAAAAAAAAGGTACAAGTGCTTACGCAAGGTAGACAAAGCTCTGACTGTCTTCAGTCAATTTTTTTTTTCTGTCTCAACTCTGTTTAATGCATATTAAAATAGTTACAGCATAAAACTGGACCAACCAATAGACCGATCTCATTGCACAATATCCGAAATGATAGTTTTGTCATTATAAATTGCTTGAACAACGTCTTATCAAAGTGCTCGATTATAATGAACTCCTACAACTGCGTTACCAAACAGCAGACTCCGAAAAATAAGATAAAAATAATTTTATCTGCACACTATCCCCCTTTTTCTTCACATAAAAATGGGCGTGGCCATCTGTAAATTTTATAGGTCTAGCTTCTGGTCTCATCTGCATCCAGCTATTTTTAGCTGTACAAAACAGTTTGTTTTGTTGCTTGATATTTAAAATTTGTCTTATCATATATTTTAATGTGTTATCTTAATTATGAACACACTGGTTTGTAGTGCAACACTTTTACCATTTACTGCACATTGTTATTCTCCTTGTTATTTACCTATAGCGGCTAATAAACTGGATGGAAATGGTGCTTTATTCGCAAATGTTTTAAGCGTTACTCCAATTTTGCACATAGGTTTAATGAGTAACTTCAGACAGAAACATAGCTACTGTATCACTGCTGTTCCATCAGCATCACCTGCTGTCAGAGAGTGAATCTGCATCCTCATTCACCCCCTTTTGCTGTTTTTATTTTGTGCAGTTGTTTTACAGTATGTGGTACAGTTTCACAAAGCTAAAGTCAGAACATTCTGTTTTTGCCTTAAATGTTGAAGCTCTACTATCCAATTGGATTGGATAGTGATTAAAACATAGAGGTTCTGTAACTAATTCATGCATTATGATTCATATAAAGGCCCATTCAGGGTAAAACTGAGATCAACCATGAAGCCACCACAAGTGTCAAAATCACAAAAATGTGTAGTGATAATTAGATGTATAGATCTAGTCTCTATCATTTCCATTCTATGAGAAGACCAGTATTTGCTCTGAGCAGAACCAACAGGTGCTGTGGTCTCGCAGGCTTCCTCTGATCGTGCTATTATGGGTGATGATTAGGCCTACTGGGAAAGAAGGCTTTGATAATGGCACCTTTGTGTAATACTTTGAAGCAGAGAGGGGAAAAGCAGCAGTAGTGTTGATAAAACCTGTCTGAATACAAACCTGCGGCCCCCACAGTCATTTCCTAGTAAACACATCAACAGTTTCACTGAATCCATTTTTCTTTGGTTCAGCAGATCGACCGAGATGCATGGGCTGAGTTTGTTCAGCAGATGGGCTGAAAATATATTCACAACTCCTCGCGTATCACATGACTCGCTATAGTAGGAATATAAAGAGAAGTGAATTTTTATCAGCTGGATGAATCAAGCTTACATCATTGCACTCTTAACGCATGACAAAACACATAACTCTCATACAAGAAAAGTGTGTTAGGAAATGCCACAGAATAAGGTCGGAGAACACAGCATACAGTAGCCATTCCACATTAACAGCAACAAAACCACAATTCCAAACCACATCTTCAGTCCAGCGCAAAGTCTTTTGAAAAAGCCATATAATAACACAGGAACCATATCTTTATCAACAGGATGCAACTGCAACTGAGGACTTTGTAATCTCCACCAAAGCCTAATTTAGCAAAGCAAATTATAACTACACGGAAAGGTAGAGAGCGGGACTGTAAATAAATTTACTGGTAAATATATGCATAAACTAAAACAGAAACAAATACCTCCGAGTCATGTACACACAAAACAATGCATGACTGAAAACTACTGAAGAAAAACCCTGTATCTTATATATATATATATATATATATATATATATAGAATATTTAATTTTCATATCAATCTGTTGATGCTCAAGAGTCATGATTATTAAAAAAATAAGGTTTTCTTAAAACAGAATGATCCCTTTAAGAGTTTATTTATGACTTTTACTGGGTCAACTACTTGTTCATACAGTATGGCTATCAAAGAGAAAACTAAATTAAAATGCCTGTTACCATAGCAACAACTCTCACTCTCTCTCTCACTTTCTCCCAGTTACAGACAAGCGTAGCCTCACTTGTTGGCTGTTGTCTGCAAGTGGTGCGACAATTAAACAGATTTAATTCAGATGTTTTTTTGAGAAAAAAAAAATCAATCTAGAATTTTTTTTTTTTTTATTTCAATTTAACATTTTAGTAGAGTTACTCTGTAACATAATTCATCTACAAAAGAGGTCAAGGGAAAGAAACCAGTCATGCAAATACAAAAACAAACACAGCAGTCATGGTGTGACAGGGAGGACTCTGAAATCTATTCAGGGTCCACATGGGTGTCAGTGGTGAACACTCTCTTAAGAGGATACCATGAGGTCGGCCCTGATAAGAGACTCTTTCTTCTGTGTGGCAGCCCAGGGTGACAATGCAATGATAAACACAGAAGAGACAGCGGGAAGATTCACACTGTCAGACACTACATTATGCAGCCCATTTGAAAAGCAAAAGAGTCAATAAATGTTTTTCCGCAGGACAGAAATAACAAAACTTTTCACTGCCTAAATTACTTTTTGATGATGAGCGCTCAGAATGACAAACCTCAAAATTTGTATTATCTAGTTGGATTATTAACAATTGCAATGTGTGCCTTGCCAGAGGGACACTGTATTTTTTCCTCTCGCTTTTGTCTGTGCCCTTTGGTTAACTCACTGGTGCCACTAAGGGATGATTTTCATAAAGCTGTTTTGAAACATTATGCACTGTGAAAAATGCTATACAAGTTCAAATGAAGTCAGTCAGCCCAACTCATCTTAAAAAAAAGAAAAGAAAATCAAGTCGGTTGCTTGAACATTTTTTCTATTTTTTAATAATTAGCTAAAACTAATTTTTTTGTGAACATTCAGTTGGACTTTCAAGTTGTCCAGTTAAGGTTGCTTGACCATTTGCTACTAATTTTGTTTGAGTAATTACCTCTTTGAAATAGCAACCATTTTCTTTCTTTTACTTTGTTTAAAAGCAGTAGCTGCCTTTGTTATGGTCCACAACATTTTTTGCTTAAACAGACACTATCATCAACCTCCATGTCTCTGCTTTGAGCTTCTTTACTTATCTCTAGATCATATTACAAGTTATATTTGAACTTTTAGACAAAATCCACCTTTACATGGTGTTTGCACATAAATGTGTGTTGGTAGTGTGTGAACACAACCAACCCTACAATGATAAAAATCCACCCATTTCTCATTTTTAAATCCCCATTAAACTAAGTATGCCTCACTAGGCCTGCCACATTGAGTTTCACAGCAGTGTGACATCACATTTTGGAGGACCGGGCAACAGGGGCTGATTGACAGCCCTGCATTGCTATAGTGCAATCACCCCTCAGTGATAATGTTGTCCTTCATTTTCTACACGATCAAGCAGCTGTAATGTCAACAATGTCTACCAATCCCGATACTCTATGTGTGCGTATATTAAGTATTTTAAACTGATCAGCAGCGTTGTGAGATTAGTTTGTGTCATTCATAGCGCAGCTTGGTCTATTGATTCTCACTGATGGCAGGTCAGTGTGTATGTGTATATATATATCTATATATATATAAAGAATTTAAAAGGTGATCTAAAACCAAACATAATTACATTACTGATGCATAGTCATGATATGTATGCTGCAATAACAATGATTATGGTAAGAAGTAAGATATCACCATGCTTCAAATACTTGCGCAACAGGAAGCTTTACAGCTAAAATGAAATAATGTACAATATGGACATTGTTGAGCAGCTATAATGATCTGGCCATTAGCTTAGCTGTGGGTTTTAGGTTGACCCTCTAAAGAGAAGTTAAAACTGTTTTAGAGCTGCTGAATGTATTTTAGGCCAAGCTCTGCTGCTCTTGTTCATTTACTGTGAATTAAGCACCCATAAGTCAAACTTATATTAAACTCACAAATCTTGTAGTGCACATTTAGCTGTGATTGTAGTGTGCTTGTAGCAGTGATTTAAAACTTTTCATATAAAAATAACTAACTTGGAGTTTCAAGGCATTTCAGTTCGGAATATTTTTCTATATTAAAATTTATATTCATACAAAATGTTCACTGTAAATCCCTGTTTTTTCAATCACACATCACAGACATAATGTGAGCCACGGCAGAGCAGTGCCACAGTCCCAGTCGGGAAGCATAATCAAATTACTACTCAGCGAATCACCTATGATCAGTACACAGATTAAACAGTCACAGTGACCGGCAAAGCAGGAGGGATTATACTGGGGTTCCCCTGAAACATCATTTAGATGATTTCCCCCGAAAAAGGCCACTTTCTTTACATTCTTTTTCTTTCCTTTAAACCACTCCCTCCTACAGAAAACACATTCATGACACAAGCAAACCCGCCATCAGTAAGAACTGCAGAGCAAAATAATAATAATAATAATAATAAGTCACTTGGGCATACAAACCCACACACCTATGTGAACAAGTCGTGGACATAAACATACACCTACATGCTTCACACCTAATAAAAGTCTCCCTCAGACCTTAATGCTTTAACAACAACCTGTGCAACAAAAAGCCTCAGGGTGACAGGAGCCAAGCACCAGACCCAGGGCTGATTCATTTCAGATCTGCTCAGCTCAATAATTCATTTTACATTATTAAAAAACAAGCTGAGTAATATCGAGTGGGATCAAACTACACTGTTGCATGACACATCTGTCTCGTCCCTGAGCTAAACCACCAAAGCAGGATATTCTGTTCAGATAATACTTTAGTTGTCATGGGGGAAAACTAGAAATGTTTTCCCAGGCCCCGTGTCAAGGGGCCCCTTATTGAAAAGTCTACTGGGTATCATTCTTTTTTTTTTTTTCTATATAAAAAAAAGGTTTTTATTATTTGTGTAATGAAATACTGCAAAATAATCGAATACATTACACTATATAATACTAGACTGATCCAAAGACTTTTTACATCACATTCTTCAAGGAGGAGCCTTGTGGTTTCTGCTCTAAAATTGTGCATGGAACTGAATGAACTCTGAATGAGTCACATCGACACCAGACATTTTAACTGATTCAACATAAGGACTATTTGATTCTCAAGGAAAACTGGGACTGAGGCCAAGCCATGTGGCAAGGCAGAGTAACGCGAAAACTAATAAAAGGGGTGGTTCTGCTCCTAAAAACTGCTATTCATACGAAGATATCACGTTTCTGTCTACTTTTTCTAAATCCGTGGGTCGTGGTTGAAATGGAGGACTCCTTTACTGGGGTTAAACCCTGTTAAAACACGCTTTCGTGATGCAGGATACAGCACCGTGCCAGGGAACAGTCTCTGGGTGTAACGTTAGACCGCAACTTTTCCATGCCTTGTCATTTCAGGAACTTAGGCTATTTTAATTTGAGCTCGAAACCGCTTATCTGAATACATGTGATTTGTTTATACTTCTTTATTTTGTTTTGGCGAACTAACCCACCGAACGTGTAACGTTAGCAGTGTTTGGCTATTTTTTTAATCCTTATTTAATTTTGCCAGCTGATTTAACGCAGATGCTATTTTACGCTGATAACTCCCAGGAGACTGACCTTCTCGTTATTATGATACTGAATAATACGGCATATCATTGTTACTCAACTGTTGTAGCAGTTTCCTTACCTTCAATCTGAGAATCCAGCGTGTTGGACATTTCTATCAAAGTGGCTTCTTTCGTCTTCCCCGTTATTCTCTTCATGTTAAGTTCGTGCGTTTCTTTTCTCCCACGGGGCAATTTAAAAAATATGTATGTCAGCCAGATAAATCAGTCTTTTTTTGGCTGCAGAACGGGATTTCCGCCTTCAACCTTTATGATGTTGGTAGGGAGAATGTAGTGGCTAAACTGTGAATCCCTCGCTTGCTTTCTTCTCCATAACATCAAGTACTAGAGGAGCGGCGGCGGCGAGCTGAGGAGATGTGATGATGATGATGAGGTCTTAAAGGGGAGTGGCTTTCCGTCGGCATACTGACATAAAATTCGTGAGAAGTACTACGGGGCTCTGGGGTCAAATTCTTCTTTTTTTCCATCACATTACTACACGATATTGATGTTTGATTAAATTCAAAATTAATCTATAAAAGTATTCACCTTTATTTGTCATGTTTGTTCAGTAAAGGAGAGGGGTTGTGGTCCTTAATACATATCATAACCATTCCTACATATGCATAACCACAATTAATTTTGAATGAAAGCACACTGGGTCAGGTCACACGTGCTTCTATTTTAGAGCATTTGCTCCCTCTGCTGGTCATTGAGGAGATAGCAAACCTCAGTACTCTGCCATCCTACATTCTAAACATGTTCTAAAAGAAGGGATGACTGGTAAATAAAGAAGCAAATTGGTAAACAGTTCTAAAACTTTTAAGAACTGTACACTTAATATATGAAATGAATATGAAATATTTACATACCAGTCATTATGCACCACAGTGTTGGGAGTAACACATTACAAGTAACGAGTTACGTTATGATATTACTTTTTCAAAGTAACTAGTACAGTAACGCATTACTTTTTAATTTTAGAGTAATTCATTCACTCATCTCACTCTCAAAAACAGATTTAGTATTCATCAAAATGAATTAAAATAAACTCAAAAATAAAAATAAAAGAATATGACACAAACCTGCAATAATTAGATTACACAAATATATCTAATCTCATTTTATTAACCAGTGTTTTTGCTGCTGACCGTTGATGATCCAGTTCAACCATACTTACAAGCAGAAATAAAAAAAACATGAACTATTGTGCTTTATTGTTTTTTTTTAGGGTTTCTTATTATTGCTGAAGAGTATTGAACTTTCTTCTCCTGTATTCTACTTTACAGATGTGAATTTACTTTTTCTTCAGCCTGA
>JAUCMR010058517.1:0-18224 GCA_032357425.1 Enteromius argenteus | reverse complement strand
CTGTAAATTTAAAAGCAAGGCATTACTTACTTGAAGAAAGTATTCTGATTACGTACAATGCATTACTGCTAACACTGGTCAAGAGGGTCTGGCTGCAGACATGCACTCTCAGCCGTGCATGCGCAATTAGACGCATGCACTCTCAGCCATAGACATATAAATACATATGTATTTTTATGTCTATGCTCTCAGCTCTTTGAAGAGGATAAATAATATACTCAACAATGGCTGCAACCTCTCTAACAATAACTACTTTTCATGGAGACTGAACCTCCTGCTTCTTTGGTGCATTTTAAAGGCTGAAAAGATTGGTTTCATCTACCTAAAAAACAAATATGAATTCTAAGTTTGAGCCTGTTACCTTTAGTACTACCTTTTTAAGGTAAATGGCACTTTCCCTGAGGATACATGTCATACGTGGAAAGGCACGTCCTGTTAGTGGAAAAAATATGGCACAAGTTTACCATGTTTGTCATGATAACATGCCATTTTTAACCTTATGATTCCCAATGATTCAGCTTTTACCTGACAGATTTCTTCAAACTTTCTGTTTTGCAACCTAAATACAGGCTGTTGATCACCTCACACTCCTCAGTATAGTGGGCAAACAATTTTCCATGTCAGAAAAACTGTAATTTAATTGAATGTTACATACTTCTGTTCTAACGAAAGCTTTAAATACTCAAATCCACCAGATAAGGGGCAATGATACAATGTGCAACAAGATGTGCACTTTGGTATCAGGTGCTTTACTCCATAAGCAACTGTGAAAATTACATGATTTATCTAGGATAAAATTCAAAATGGCATCAAAGGTCTATTTCGCTATGATTGAAAAGATTACTGTAATTTTGGGCCTGTTAGTCACACATAAATATAATTTCATAACTGGAAATAATGCTCACAAGTCACGTGGGCTGCTTTTATGATGGTTTTACAGAGTTTTAATGATAGGTGTGAACAGCATGAGGTTTATTGAACCACTTCCTTTAACATCTCTACCCATTCAGTTTGTTCGTTAAATATCTTTTACTGTTGTTGTAGCCCACATGTTTGTCAAGGTGCTAGTGATAAGGACCGGAAACCAAAAAGCTTTAATAGCAAACATCACAACAACATCTACTAGATTAGAATTTCAAACATTCTGACAATGTCAAGTCACTGAGAGATTTTAATATTCTATTTATTGAAATATAGCTAATAAACATAGGCTACTTAGTCTATAAAAAATATTACAATTATTTCCAGATAAGTAGAAAACAAACCAAATAATATAAGAAAAGAAGAGTTATAGACAGTTTTCATGGATTTCCCACAAATTTCCCAAAAGCACAGTACATCCGGTTAATGTTTGAAAGTATTGCATTTCTTTGTCGGCAAATTGCGCAAACTCCTACATCTCATCCAAAACCTGAAGCAGACATGGGAACTGAGAAGGAAAAGTTGGAACATGCTGAAATCACAAGCCATGTTTTCATCCTGGTGATGAATCGATTCCTCTGAAGCTAAATATCATAACTGCATGTCACTTCTGTATGTTTGCACAATCGACAGATGAATCTTTCCTCGTCAGACTATAACTATGTGAGACTTACAGGGGTATTTTATACGGTACTGGAATCTACAGACAGCTTTGTCATTTAATATTGCACATTTTCTGCTCGTGCATTTTTGTGCATTTCAAGAATCATTCATTTTTATTTGCTATCATTAAGTTGCATAATCTGAATTATATAGGACACTACAATTCATATCTGCTGAGCACTTAGTTAGTTGCAATATAAAGCAAAAAAAAAAGCTACCTAACTAAAAACTGTTTAGAAGTCGTCTAGATCTCAAGACAAGTTGTTTTTTGCTGAAGTTCACTTGAATGTGATGAGGTAGTCAGGATAAGCCTGGCAGTCGTGGAAAACCACAAACATGTTGGGATTCAGCATATTATCCACCACGCTGTCATAGAGGTCAGGTGCCACGCGAACAGGGGGCGTCCTCATGTCCGCCTGACCCTGAGCGTAGTGACCCGTAAGCACAAGAGCCACAAACATGAGCTGAGTCCCGTCTGCTGCAGGAACTGCGTATGTATCTTGGGCAGAGTAGCTGGCATTCACAGCGAAGTATGTCCCATGACCGTAGACCGTGGCTGACAGAAGGTATAAAAGTAATCAGTTTCAATTAGTCTGCAAACTCAACAATTAACAAGACCATCAGTAGCTGCCTGACTGTTAAACTACAAATAGGAAGGTCATCGAACTTTACTTTATAATGATTTTTACATTTTTTTGATCTTGACAGTATAGACACTATAAACCAAGCAGGTTTAAAACAAAAATGCTGAACATCAGCCTTGGCAATATTTATGTGTTACAAACAAATATTGACAGAATTTACATTTTAGGCAGACTATTAATTTAATCAAACTTAAAAAAAAAAACAGTTACCATTTTGCCCTGCAAAGTTGCGATTGAAGTTTGACTGCATGATTAATGAGCAGGATGCCGCTGATGTGCCGTGATAAAGGATCTTCTCTCCTGCTCCCACACTAGGATCATTTCTGTTCTCCAGCTGTATTTTACGCCCCTCATATAACCGCCGAAGATTCATGTTCTGGATGCGCTGGATCTGTTGTAATGCATTTGCACACAAACAGCCATGTACAAATATATTTGACGGACTTCACATGCACCTGTTGTTCCTCATAAAAGCAAACTATAAAGACTATACTGTTATACAAAATCATAACAAGGTCACAATAGCTAGATCAATACTTTCAAAAGGTTAAAAACTAAACAAAATGTATCAATAGGTGATGTTAGTCCAATCCCATAATAAGCTCTTGTTGTAGACTAACTCTAATCCTAGATATAAAAGAAGACATTATGTAGCTAGATATTTAAATGTTGGTTTATAAAAGGGTGTTAAGTGTCAAACCTTGAGCACTGTTTTTCTGACAGTCTTCTTAAAGTCTGCCTTCACAGTCTGGTACTCCGTGGATGACTGATCTAGGTCAATCACCATTAAGGAATCACTTTGACTCATGTTGTCCCAGTAGATTGGCAAAGTGAAATCTAAAATGCCAAATAGAGAGTTGAAATTGAGAGTTTTGACTTTTTTTATTATTATATTAGTTAGATCAGTGGTTTTTAACTGGACAAAGATTTTATCTGACGCAGTACTGAATATATATTTAATATAATCAGTCATATATTTTCATATGCGGTTCCTGACCTGAAAAGTTCAGCAGTCGTTTGAGAGTTGTCACCCTTCTAAAATTTTTTGCTTTCATCTCTCTCAAATTCACAGTCCATTTCACACCCTGTGCATCCACAATACCATCTTTCACATCTCCATTCTCAAGCTTAAAATTCATGTCTTTTGGTACTTTCTGCCAAATCCCCCGTGGTCCCAGAATGCACCATGTAACTTGACTGAAGAGGAAGATTTGGTCCTTCTCTCTCACCTTAGAATTTGGGAGAAAAAAGTTACATATACACACATATATATATAGTGCAGTGTGTGTGTATATACACTCATAGCACAGCTGCACTATGTGTCAGCGTGCTGCCCACAATGATATCAGCATTGACTATCATTTGCTGATATATGTGCTGAGGCTATTGTGGGAGAGCTAATTATTATTGTAATGCTAATTCATTGTCTTTCTCACCTGTCTGCGAAGCGCATCTTGTATCAGTCTAACCACCTCACTCACTCCATTCTTTAGCCCTTTTACTACCCATCTATCAGAGCTGCTCTGTTCTATCTGCAGGTGCAGTAAATCCACTGTACAGCGCAGCTGGTTCACCTCATCCAGAGTGAGGCGCTCAATCTCATCAGGAGAGAAACTGTGTGATGAGCACTGGTCCTCATACACCTGCTGAAGTTCTTTACAGGCAGCAGAAACATCCTTATTGGTGTGACCAATGACTAAAAATACTGCTTTGCTCTCTGTGTCAGGCAAAGATGTCACTAGAGAACTCAAGTCCAAAGGGACTTGTACGTGTAAGGATTGTGATCTCGATCTAGTTGATCCACTGTGCCCTCTGGTGATTACACTGGTAGGTATAAGTGGTCCAGGAGCTGAAATGGTAAATGTGCAAAACTGACAATGAATGTGCTGAATTTCTTTTTATAATGCATGAGATGGGTAAGTAATAAAATGCATCTGCATTACACATATGTACTCACCTGTTAACTGTATATTAGCACCAAAAATTTGCTTTGCCGTTGCTTGGAATGCCAGAAAAACGTTAATCTTAATCAGAACAATGCGAATATATTTGAGATGATTAAGATTCACTCCTTGTATACCATCCTTTACTCCCTCTAGAATGGACTTGGCCACCACACTTGGATCCAAACCCCCTTGTCCTGCAAAGCCCACAAATTTATCTTGACATAGCCATTTATGATGCAAAAAAGATTCCTGCTATTCCATGTATTTTAAATACTTTTTTTGTTGCATATTTCACAATTATCAGATGATTGTTTATAATTATCAGATGAATGTTTGCAATTTCTTTTTGAAAATTTGGTTTGCTTTTAACAAGAACTTATTTTTAGAATTAACTCAGGAAAACCCATGAAGCTTTGCATTAGAGCTTATGATTTGCTTAAAAAATTAAAACATTATACATTAATGAGCAAATCAGTACAAAATGATTTAATTTACAAGTGTCATGTTTGTCACTTTTTCATGTAAGCTATAGCTTCTGTCCTTTAAATCAAAACATATCCATTATTTTATGACCTCAATTACTGCTTTATTTAATCAGAAACAGCCTAAATGTTATTTGTGAAGAGTATTTTACTTTTCATTTAATTAGAAGTAGGCTAACAGCGCCCCCTACCGTATTAGAACTCCTCACTGAATGGTAAGGACCAGGGGGAGTCTATTACATGTGCTATTACTGTTTACTCTCTCATAAACCGAACACATCATTCTGTACGTGCTTTCACAATTCACAGATTAAACGCAGCGATCCAAAACAGTCAGTCAATCTAATCATCTTTCAGTCAACACCACACTGTTGAGGTTATCTAATCACTAGCACCCTAACTACATGCGAGTTAATGTACTATTACTCTTATCTGCGAGACATATCAGATTAATTTTTCAAATTCTTCCGATTTTTACATTTAAAGTAGAGATCGGCCGATTCCGATATCGTTCCGATAATATCGTGCATCCCTAATTGATATATATTACAATCTTACTTTAATTTTTTTTACTCTGGAGGTGGAAAACGACCTTCATTGTTATAGAAGATAAAATGAAGATGAAAATACAAAACATCCATTTTTTGTCATTATCAGAAATAATAAAGCTACTGACCAGCGCAGATAGCAGGAATGGCCACAGACCTATAGCAGCCCTGCTCACATTGAACCACTATTTCTTTTGCCAAGGTCTTGATGACATCAGGGTTTCTCTCTCCACAAACATGCATGATGGTCTTACATGGGAAGGCTCCTGGTGGGGTTGTGAAGATCTGCCCGCTCCCTACCTGAGCTGCAGAATTAATGTAAGGAATAGTGTTAGATGGCATATTGAATGTATATACTACATTATTTAAATAATTTATGTAGTTTTTTCACCTGACATATGGTACATTTATTTATTTATTTTTTAATGACTAAAGAAGGTTGCGATTTGTGGATTTCTAACTAATTTTCCAAATGGTTTCAATTTACTGTATGTATAGTTTCTTGAGCCTTTCTAAAACTCCATCTAAACCTCTATCCATCCTATAAAACTTTGTGAAAAATACCTCCAATGTTTGTATACAGAGGTATTTTTTAGTTCATTCAGACATACTTGACAAAAGTCTTTTCATATGTTATAAAATCAGAAGATAATGTTATTAAAAAAAAAAGGCTGTAGTTTGTTTTTCTTACCCCCTGTTAGTTGAGTCTGGATTTGAGGTCCAGCCTTAGTAATGATGTCCTTACACACTCCTGTGATGGATAGGATAAAAACACTTACGTATGATCTAAACTGTGTATCAAGAATGTTTTGGTTAATATTCAGAAATCAGTTTCAATACCAGCTGTCTGGAAGTCCTTAAAGTCGGTGGTGTTCACAATGGCATCAGTAGTCTCATTAGTGATGTCTCCAAACACTAGATGGAGTTCAATCCTATGCACTGGGATGGTGATCTCATCGAGGTCAGAGGTCAGTGAGTGAAACAGAGCTGTGGTGAAAGTAAAAGATATGTGCAGATATAAGAAACCATGGCAGGTTTGGTTAAAGGGTTAGTTCACCCAAAAATGACAATTGGCAGAATTAAGACCTCCAGTAGTTATTCCATGTGTTTTTGAAAGATAAATATACATATTTCAAACAGAATAAATACTTTTTTCTCACATCTGCAGACTGAAGTAACCAGAAGATGTGCAGGTGGGAAATGTAGGAACAAAGGAAACAAACTAGTCTCTTGGCTTATATCGAAATTCTCCAACGTTTTGCAATGCCTTGGTTTGCCCGCCATGACTGCTTCTACATACCACAGTCAGCGGAAGTGAAGAAAAGTGTTTATTACATTTGAAATATGTATATTTAAAAACACATGGATTCGCTGCCTTTATTCACCACCCGGAGCCGCAAGAGGGATGTTTCATCACGTTTTACGCACACTTTATATACAATTTTTAATATAACTCAGATTCAGTTCATCTGAAAACAGAAAGACACATACACCCGGATGCTTCAAAGGTAAGTAAAACAGAGACTAATTCACTCTCTGAGGCAGAAGACTCCAAACTCATCCTTTCCAAACATCCTACTGCTTGTTCACTTGATTCTATTCCATCTTATCTCCTTCAAGCCATTTCTCCTGCAGTTGTACCTGCACTCACTCATATCATTAACCCCCCCATCTAGAAATTTTTCATGTTCTGGGAATGTTTTCAGTGGCAAGTTTTATTTTACTTCCCCGAATGTTCTGCTAAAAGGTACGATAACATTCTCTAAAACATTCTAAATATGTTATTGATAACACTGATAGAACATTATCCTCTAACATACTAATAAAGCTTCCCATCAGACTAGATGTAGACTTGCTCAGAAGTCAGTTGTTGGTTGAAACTGTAAACCCAACCTGTCTGATGTCAAGCTCCAGAGTAAATAACCCCAAAAACAGTATTACCAGCTTCACTTCTCAAAGAGATTAACATCTTAATGTTGAGTTTAGATGCTGATGTCTGTTTGAAAGTAATAGTTTAGTTTGACGCCATCATTATGAAGAGAAGTGTTTGCTTTAGTTGGGACATTTGCTGCAGTGACTTTTTTATGGCAAAAGTCATAAAAATGGAAAACGTGATCAGATGATGCTGGCTACTTGCGGATAATAAAGATCTTATTAATAAAAACAGTTATCTGATCTATGTGTAACGTAGGAGTCAAAGGCGAGCGGATCCATTTGCAAAGCTTTATTCGTGGTCAGACAGGCAAGGTAAACTACGGCATCAGGGGCAAATAGAAAATCCAGAATCGTAAATGTTAATCCAGGCAATGGTCGGGGCAGGCAGCAAACAATCAGACAACGTGAAAACAGAACGGAATCAAAACACAAAGACACAGGAAACAAGGGAAATGCTCATAATTGCTAGCCAGGCCATGAACAAGACTTCACAATGAGGTGAATGTATGTGTCACTTAAATAGTCCTCCTGATAGGAACCAGATGTGTGCGCAATCAGTTCCTAACCAGATGTGTGCAAACAGGATTAGGCATGGGGTGTTATGGGAAATGGAGTTTCTGAGATTGTGGGCACTCCAGCTGAGTGATTAATTTTGTATTGGAGACTCTAGTAATGTGTTTTAACAGCATAATGTCCAACAAGGTTGTAGTCCGATCATCTGTATATGTAAGCATACTTCTTAAAGCACATTCTTTACAAATCACTTTGACTACTGAATGCTTAGACACAGATATCAAGAATCAGTGTATAAATCTCAACAATGATGACATGCTTCATGCCACAATGAATTCTGGGAGCCCTGCATGAGTTTTGTATTATGCTCCCAGAATACATTGCAGCATGAAGCATGTCACCATTGGCGAGATTCATACACTGATTCTTGATGTTTGTGTGATAAAAAAAATTAAATAAATATTATTATTATTACTCAAAGTCTTTGATTAAAATTCAGTTCTATCTCAGTCTGTAGAACCATTATAAACAGTTTGCCATCAATGCCATAGATTAGACAAGACAAAATCAGAGAACTATGTGATGATATTTAAATCATCAGCATACAACCAGTATTGTTGAATCACATGTTCTCTTTGCTGTTTTTGCCCTAACAAACATAGCTACAACAGCTAAAATAAAAAACATCAAAAAGCACAGAGTCAAATTGCCCAACTAAACAAACACTTCTCACCATGATGTCGACATAAAACCCAACTCTTACTTTCAAACAAACATCAAGATCTAAACCTCTGATAATCTGAATAAGAACATTTGTAAATGTCTTAAATAATGAGTCAGTCTATAATTATAATTATAAAGTTTATAATAAGTGAAGCTGGTAATGCTGTTTTTGGAGTTATTTAATGAAGTTGGATCATCATCAAACAAAGGTTTGGAGTTTTTACTTAGCTTGGTTGAGTGTCCATATCCAATGTCGAATGGGAAGCTTCCCGTTTATATCTTATTTAGAATGTAAGGGGATTATGTTCTAATAATGTTATCAATAAACATTTCTAGAATGTTTTTAGAGAATGTTATCCTACCTTTTAGGAAAACATTCTGGGAGCTAAAATAAAACACTACTAATGTTGCCTGAACATAGCATAATGTTCTCGGAAAATTCTTAGAGCGATAACATTCCTAGCTGGGCTGCTACTTAAAAAAACCTTAATCCATCTATTTTAGAGAACTACAGACCTGCTTCATTTCATTGCAAAAACACTTGAATGAGCTGTGTTAAACCAAGTATCTACTTTTCTCACACAGAAAAACCTCCTGGACAGCAACCAGTCTGGTTTCTGAAGTGTACATTCAGTCGAGACTTGCCTTGCTTTTAGTTGTTGAAGCTTTAAGACTGGCAAGAACAGATTCCAAATCTTCAATACTTATCCGGATCTGTCTGCTACTTTTGGCACAGTTAACTACCTGAACCTCCCATCAACTCCATTGGCGTCTCAGGAACCACACTCCAGTGTTTTGAATCTTACTCCTTAGATCCTTCAAGGTATCTTTGGAGAGATTAACATTTAGCTACAGGGGTGCCTCAGGCCTCAGCTCTTGGACCACTTCTCTTCTCTAGTTAAAAAACTAACAGGCTAAAACTGCCCGGTCCTACACATTTGCTTTATTCAAGGAAGATCAGGCCCTTTCTTTTGGAGCATGCTTCACAACTCGTTGTGCATGCTTGTTCTGTCCAGGCTGGACTATTGCAATGTTCTCTTGGTAGGTCTTCTAGCCAGTTCTATCAAACACTCTCAGAAATAAAGGTACAAAAACTGTCACTGGGGCAGAACCTTTTCAAAGGGTACACTTTTGTACCTATTAGGTTCAAATATGTACACTTTAAGTACTAATATGTCCCCTTAAGGTACCAAAATAGACCCTTTAGGTACAAACATGTATGTTTTGAAAAGGTACTGCCCCAGTGACATTTGTCAACAAAATTTAAAATGACTGATTCCCAAAAAGGGTAACATGGGAAAATTGGATACCACTGAATTGGATATTTTCAGTGCTTTGCCTCTAAATATAATACATAATTCCTAAATCTCTTACCTTGCCCTGTATTGTCCACCATTTTTGCACTCAGATTCCCACAGACTGTCTGGAACATCTGCAAAGTATTTGCAAAATAGGGATAGGATTAAACATCACTGCAATAAACTTTGGATTGTGTGTGTGATATATATATATATATGTATATATATATAGCTTACCTCTTCAGAATTAGCATAATTAGGCATTATTGTGATATGGATGGAGTCTACGTGACCAGTAGGGCCAGATAAAAATTCACAGATCTCCTGAGTAAGAATATTAACAGCATCTTTGACTGATATTGACAGCACTATGCCAGGTCCAATTACTGGCAATGCAATCGATCCCCAAGAGTTCTGCTCACAGAGCTCAAAAACTCTCCCAAGACCTGAGCGAAGCGCCTAAGATCAACATCAAAAACACAACCTTAAAAAATACATTCATGGCAAAACTACTAAATCTTTTCTATAAATCCCAACCCATTCAACAATTTTTTAATGTCATACTTTTTCACTGTTGTGCTTATTTCCTTTTGGCGCACATTCTATGAAGAAAACCTTGGAACATCCCAACCCTGGTGTCGCATCCACCTCCAGCACTTCTCCAGGTTTAAGAGTGTTATTTCTTGCGGCATTGTTGAAGTTATTTTGAAGTTGCTGTCCAGCTTTTTTCAACAGGGATGATCCAATCAAGGTTGAGGTCATGTTTGTTTGGATCATCGGAGCAACAAACACATCTGCCTGTTAATTAAGTGAATAATGAAAGTTACTTAACAGTGCTGTTCAGAAGGTACAACATATAAATACTAGTTGTTAAAGGGGTCATATAATGTCCATTTTCCACAAGTTGATATGATTCTTTAGAGCTTTACTCATGGGGACCAACTGTCCTGCAAAGTTTATTTCCAATCTGCTTCAGCACACTTGCTTGTGTATTTTCAAGCTATCTTGAGGAACTTGATTGGCTTCGTCAGGTGTTCGGGTTGTAGCTACACTCTGTAGGACAGTGGGTCCCCAGGAACAGGGTTGAAGACCTATGCTTTAGGGTCTAAATGAAAAGTCTGCAAAATAGCTTGGTTAAAATTTCTCATTGATAGTGTAAAAAACTCCTGTCAAAAAACAGCTCTTTTCAAAACAAGCAGTATTGTGGAATTTTCCTTTAAATGTTAATGAGCTCTGCTGACCCCGCCCCTCTCTTTGAGCCGCTCTCTGAGGGACTGTTTACTTTATTCATCATGAAATTTGCTAATTAGCATGTTATTAGAAAAGGCGATTTGCAAAGATTCATTAAAAAACCTTGTACTAACTTATTCTGTATAGGTAAAGCTGGGTCACAAATGATTTGTGTGAACTTAGATGAATTTAGGTAGTTTGGGGGCGCATTCTCTCTGGAACCAAACGTAGCGTTAATCGTCTGCGCCGCTCACATGTTTGAAGTAAATAATGTTCATTATTACATTTAACAACAAAACATGATGACAGCTTACTCAGGGCGGGTCTGAGGTAAGACACCAGTCCAGTCTGTGCTGAAACTCTACTGTCAATCAAACTATCGTGGACGAGGCCTGTCTGTGTGACATCACAACACCAGCTCAATTTGAGAAAGATTTTAGTAAATTAAAAAAAACAAACAAAAAATAAACACTGGGGGGATTTTTAACACTTAAATTCAAACAACTTAAAAAAAGTGCATGTAGCATCACATGACCCCTTTAGTAATCTAAAATAATGACATTTCAGCCTTACCTGTTGTTGCTCAAGACTACCAACCACAACTTTAATGTCTATCTCCTTGTCAAGATCCATAGAGTCTTGGAAAGATGCAGACGCAGATGTAGATGGCTGGACACCGATACTGCTTGTGTATTTGGGCACTTTACTTCTTTCCTGCTTATCATGAATAGGCAGTATCACAACCACATAAGAATTCTTCACTAATTGCAAGGATCTTGAACCATCGCCTTGAAAAAACTGTTTAACTCCGGGTCCTTTCACATCACATTGATTAGTGGCAAGACTCTGAAGAAATGTGCGAAGGCTGTCCTTCAAACTCTCAACTTCACAGCGAGGTCCAGTGAGGTGGACGCACGGGGAAGGTGAAGTCATTGGCTTTATTTCCACATTGCTATTCTTCAGACCGGCCAACGCCAAGATCTCAGTGAAGTTCTCTGCCATTTCTGGCCTGGAAAGAGGCAGGGAGGCATGATGGTTCTGATGGTTTCTTTTGTATTCCAGGACAATGTTCTTCAGCTTATTAACTTCAGGGGTGAAGCCCACCATTTGCACTTTGGGGTCAGAGCTTGATACATCCAGGTATTTAAGCTCCACTTTAACACTTTCACGATTGGCCTGTTTGACGGCTTCACTCAATTCCTCCTTCAATGTATTAAATGCAGATGATTTCTGAGTATTTTGCACGCACACAGTCTCCAAACACACATCTCTCTGTACAGCGGCAGCCGCCTCCTCCAGCGCTCCATCAGACACACTCAACAGAAGAAGATCTGAACCTGACGTCTCGAGCATTACCGGGCTGCGGAGGCTCTGCTTAAATCTGTTTTGGAAGTGCTGTATACTGCCACTTGATTCCAAGAAGGTCAACAGAGCACAATGTGATGCAATCCTCTTCTCTTTGATTCCTAGAGCTAATTTTGAAAGCTCTTTTTCACCTGCTTGGACCTCTTTCTCTGAACCCTTTAAAAGAACAACACCTGCTCGTTCCTGTGCAATCTTAAGGGTGGTTAAATTAGTCTTCACATACAGCTCAAACTGTTCTTTGATGAGGTCATATTGCTTCTCAGATACACAGAACTCTTGTTGAACCTGTTGTTTGTCCTCTAAGCCGCTTACAAATTTTAAAATCTTCTCTACTTTATTTTGTTCTCCAACCACCACAGCTAAACATGTCAGTTCCTCAAAAAAGATTTTTAAGTGATCACTTTCAAGGAAAGAGTTTTCTTTTAGTATTGCAGATTTGTCACTGTCAACCTCGAAGTGGATGATATAGCGCAAGTTTAAATCCTCAAACACTCTGTCCACCGCAAATTCCCATTTATCATAAATGACTGCCTGGTCCCTCATCACCACCAACTCTTCAGAGTCAATGTTGATCTTGAAGGTGCTATAGATTGCAGAGAGTTGTTTCTCCAAGTCTGAAAATGCCTTTTTACATTCACTGAAGAAGCGTAGTAGATAATGATCCAGTTTAAAAACCTTTTCCTCAATTTTTCCACTTGCACATTTCTAAAATAAATAAATAAAATAAAATAAAAATAAATAAATAAAAACAAGCACAACTGATTATACAATATGCTTCTTAATGATTATGCAAGACAAGTGAAATTAATTTACCAGGGCTTAACAAGAAGTCTAGATTTTATTTACTAAAGATTTCCGACACTAGTCCTGGGTTGAGATAAGTAATATGAAAATACTCTAATTGCTGTTTTTCATGTGTGATCTGACAAGATCAAGTATGCCAATGCAAAAAATTCATAAAGACAATTGATTACTTGGTTCCTTCACTGAATGAATCAGAAATTTGAATGATTTAGCTTAATGAATTACTCAATCATCAGCCCCTTTAACATAGTAATACCAGTAATTGCCACACATTTATGGAATTGCTTTACTGTTAAATGAAAAAAAATTTACTGTTCACACAAAGGTGTGAGTTTTCCTCTGTGTTGACATTTCTTTATAAGTTCAATTTGACTGTATTATTTGTGTCCCCTTCGAAAATTGCTCGGGAGAAATTTTTCGTTTATTGTTCCCCTCTACTGTTAAATGAAATTTACGGCCATGAGTGAGGATGGGTTTGGAAAGAGAGGCACCTCAGCCAAAGAGTATAGAAGACCAAGAGGCGAAACTCTGTAGTAATAAGGGCAACAGTCTATAGATGGCGCTGCAGAGGCACTGCTGCCATTTTGGACTGACACCTGCTGAGAGTCGCTGTAAGATGCGAGAGCGCGAGTGGGCGAAACGCAAGCAGCTGTACTGCATTAAAGTGGATGGACGTTGTAAGTGAAGTGCAGGGAAGTAGTGTAGCAAGGATGAGCGCAAGAGATCATTTGTGTACTTATTTAACAGGATAAGAATTCATATTGCGCACCCAAAATCGACGCATCTCTCAGCCTAATCAACAAGGAAGATAACTCGTCAGTAAATTCTTGACACTTCCCTTCTACTCCTCTCTTATGTCTTACAATCTCTTTTAGATTTCCACTTTCTACATGGACACGTCCACTTTATTCTCTTTTACTATTTAGAGTTTTGAGTTTTGCACTTGACAGAAATAGTAGACTATCTGTTATAACACAACTGCTGCTGAGGGTTTTAATCTCTTATTTGATTTTGATCTATACTACTATTTTTAGTTAAATGTGTGCAGAAATTACAGAAACCTTACAATAGTTACTGGAGTTGTTTTAAATTTTTTATAAATGTGTACCAAGATATTAGATATACCCAAAACGAATTTTACCTCGTGTTTAACCACGACAGAGACTGGAAGCCCCTCCCATGATGCAAATTTGCATTTGTTGTGAAGCGAATTTCACGCGCGAATGAAGCGATTAAACTCAAAATGTTCAAGTGTCCAACTACATACGAATAGCACGATTTATTCGCACATGTCGCGTCTAAACTCAAAATGTTCAAGTGTCCAACTACATACGAATAGCACGATTTATTCGCACATGTCACGTCTGGTGTGAACGCACAGTAGGGTAGGTTTAGGGTTAGTAGAATAAGTTGACATATACTTGCAAAGTTTCTGATAGTAAGTATGTAGTATGTTGTGGAGCCATCAAAATAAAGTGTTATTAATCAGACAGTCTAACGTTACTAATACTCTTAGATGACATGTAGTCGCAAAGTTACTTAATGTTAATAGATTGTCTAAAGTGGACCATTGGAAAAAAGTTTTACCACATTTTTTGGCTCTAAACACCTGAAGCAGCTTAATTTTACTCAGCTGGAGCACAACAGTATCTTTCTGTAGCCCAATGATAGCACAGAATATAAAGAATATGATCATGTTTGAGTATAAGCTGTCCATGACAGGCCTAAACCAGTCAAGGTACCAGCACATATTCAGCAAAATTAGCATATCACCAAAATATAATGTTATGTTCTGTCAACATATACTGTAGGTTATTGTCAATTTATGCAGCAGCTGATTTCTGAGAAATGTTCAAGGTATTTACTTTAAATATGCAGAGAGTTGTGTCCCTATTGCTTTCTGAAAAACAGGTCTCACCACCTTGCACCAGCAGGAAGCAAGGCACGGCACATATATAAATCGGAACAAAGTCTCTGTTTGTTTTGTGTCTTTGCCATTTACCTGATTTGCCGATGCTGTAGGTTGTTTGCTGCTTTCAGTGATATTTTCACGTTTTACTGAAACACGGATCTCCTCTTGTCCGTCTACTTTGATGACATGATCCTTTCGTTCTAGTACTCTTTCCTGAGCTTTAATTCAAATGCATTTTGATGAGAATATTGAACTCTAATTATAAATTGAGTATTTTATTATTAATTATTATTACAGTCGTTTTGACAAGTTTAAGTGAGATAAAAAATGGCATGGTTTTAAACAACACCAAACTGCAATAACAAAAAGCATGCATACCATTTATGCTCCTAAAACTTATCTTGTAGGTGTTTTCACCCTCTCTGTAGATCTCACAGTCTCCCCCTCCAGACTTTCTTTTGATTTGAAAGTATAGTTGTATTTGTCTTAGTTTCTCATCTGAGAGACTCTTTGCCTCAAAAAACACATCATGCTGGTAGTTCTCCATCTTTAATATGTTGTTGTGTTGAGCTTTGAGATAAATATGGGTGCTCTAAAATACTTTCACTTTTGTTTGTCTCGTATTACAGGCAGTGGTTTCCATGGCCACTCCTCCATCTTCCTGTTAATGCTGGGAGATTTATGTGAGTGGCACAGAAGCATAGATTTGTACATTATTTACCATTTTAAAAAACTTAAGAGGAATGACAGGACAAAGACTAAGTGGCAAATCAACTATGCTAGCTTATGCCCAAAAGATGGGTGAGATGCTTGGTAATTAAAGATCATAAAAAGAAAGAAGATGCAGTTAAGGGAGACAGTGACTTGGATGAGGTTTCAGGTCTTTCTAGGTTTGTCATGACACAGCAATATGAAACAGAGAAAAACAGCAAACAGAAAGTGCACAGGACATGGGTGGTGGGTTGGCTGCACGCTTGGTCAAGTTTAAAAGGAAGTTACAGTGCCACGTATATTCTTTCGCCTCATGGTGGTTGGAAAAGGCAGAACTACTGATGAGCACAATTGTCAAAGTTGAGCAAAAGCCTTCTTACTAATTCAACATAACATCAAAACGTTTAGTAATGAAAGAGAGCTTGTAAACTGAGAAAAAAAGTTTGGAATGTCATAAATTCCTAAGACATTTTTTTACAATTCCAGAGTGATGACTCACATACACTAAAAACGAACATTCTTTATCAGAATCTATGGTTCCTTTAGAAGAACAATTAACATCCATAGATGCACAAAATATTCTTTTTAATGAAAAGGAGTTCTTTAGATGAACATTTTCTTTACGCTAAGGAACTTTTTAGGAACTTTTGACTTTTGAAAGATTTCGTTTTGAGAGTATAAACTTTTAGTTTGCCTACTTCTGTTGTTTGTACAAGCAATAGACAAATTAACTGTCAAATTAACCATGAAATTTGTGTACTCGTCACAAAATAATTATTTCACAGTTCCATAATGAGCTCTAACTGATAACATACTTCTTGTTTTACTGATGTCAAATGTTCCAATAATAATAATAATAATAATGTCTATTTTTATTTATTTATTATCATTACATTATAAAAAAATCTGAATTATATTGTCCATTAGAAATCTTATATCCGTTGCCCACTATTTAGTTAGCTTTTAATTAAAATATTTTCAATCTTAATGGTACAGTAATAGACATATTTCACAAAAAGGCTGCATGACACATTTGTCTACAAACATTTATTTATTAAAAAATTATATTGTTTCGTGGTTTGACAGCTTTGCAGAAGTCCACACCACATAGTGCTGATGGACTGATTTTGCATACACTTCATTCAATTGCATTTGTTTTTACAATAATGATGCATGATAAATGCACTATATAACTAATAACTGATCACTTTACAGGGAACAGAGCAGGTTTGGTGCGAGGCTAACAGGCAGCATCTTCATGTCGATGTGACCCTGAGTGTGTCCGAACTCAAAGACAATAGCTGAGAAAGGTATTAGTGACCAGGATCAATTAATCAATGAGTCTTTAAAACTAAAAAATTTAATAGAACAACATTGGCTGATCTGTTGGCTAAATCCTTGATTATTAAAATACAATTAAAAGTTCAAGGTAATATTCACGCAGAAATTACAATTCTGTTAACCCTTGCTGTGCACAACTCAAAATTTTAAGTATCCAGTTTTGACTTGTTTCTTCTCCCGTTATTGCATGCTTTGATTGACAGTAGCCTACTTTTATCTGTTAAGACATACCTTGACTGACAGACCTGTAAGAGCTGTTTTTGAGTTGAGAGATGTGTGACCCGCGAGAGATACATTTACAACGGCTGATGTCTCCATAAAATACTGAATAAAACTAATCAGCATGCTTTATTTTTGTAGTTCCACTGACACAGGAACTGGCTACTTCCACTTTATATTAACTTTCAAGGAAAAAAATTTCTGAATACAGACTTAAAGGATAGTTGAAGCCTAATGGTGGGGACATTTAAGTTGTCTGACTGTGGTGTAGTTTACTTCAAGCCTACATTTAGCCTTTTACTTCTGATCAAGTCATGATGAACAAAACGTATGAATAATACATGGTCACAAATATTTTTATATCTGTATATATGTGTTTTATATCTTTATATCCAAAAGCCAAAGGAAAAAACACTTTTGGCCATCTTTTCTCAAGAAAACCAGAACAAAACAAAAACAACAACAAAAACACAACATCCATGAGAGCAGTTAAATCAGTTGTGTGTCTCAACTGTACCGTGGTACTGTTATACTATATATGTAGTATATGCTATGCTACAGTTGAGATGAACCTTATGTTTATGAGTGCACAGTGGAAAATATAAACTACTTCTGGCTATTATCAATTTATGATATTTTAATACATAAGCAAAATAAATAATATGTGAAAAATCACTCCTAATGAAAAATAAATATACTTAAATGTATTTGAAATACATTTATTTCATGCTCAGTATACTTACAAATACATTTTCATATTTATGTACTTAATAAAATGCCATGCAACTGTACTTTTAGTCCTAAACTGGTATACTTAAAGTCTGCTAAATTGTAACAACTAATGAAGTACTTAATGCACTTTCATGAGTTCACGCTTTCCTCATAATGAATGATAAGCAAATTTGGCGTGCTGTCTGGGGAGCGAGCCGGGAGAACGGCGAACTCCGAACCCTAATGGATAGAACCCTA
>JAUCMR010058377.1:0-18250 GCA_032357425.1 Enteromius argenteus | reverse complement strand
TGACATAGTTATTTCATATTAATCCATAAATTATACAAACTAGGGCTGGGCGATTTAATCGTTGATTTATTCATAGCAGTAAATCTCGTTCAAAATCGGAAATGAATCTCTTCTGATTCTGAAGACGATATTGCGTAGCTCATCAGTGATCTACGGCTCCGTATATCAACTGCTGCTCATTTTAAAAACAGCTGATTGAGATTTACCGTTAATCAAAGAACCGGCTTTACTGACAAAATGCGCATGAATAAATGGATGATTAAATCACCCAGCCCTAAACTACAACATACATACACTTACAAAAACATTGTCCTCTATTTTAAAATCCAAGCATTTAACAATATCATTACCAGAAACTTTAGTAGAACATTGCAATAACCTACACTGCAGACATGGCATGACAACAAGGTGACACAGATACATCTGTCACAGATTTCTGTGAACCACCAGCACAGGAAATACAAACAGAATAACTAATGAACTATGCAAAATTAGAATCTAAAAGGTTGCTGTGAAAATAAACCCAGCCAAATTACAGGGTCATTTATCTAGGCCAAATACCAGCAGCTGCTGTCTGTTGATCAGCGTGTGTGTTAATGGACAGCTGACATCACACAGTGAGATCCAACAGGATCAGGTTGTTAGGTGATAGTAGGAATACCTGGGTGTTTGCGGTGGGAAAGGACACTCCGTCTTCTTTGAGGGACTTGATGGTGGCACTGATGAGACTCAGTTGTGGGTCTTTCTGGAAATCTTCGGCCCACTCCACCATCAGGGCCTTGAGTTTCTCAGCAACCTTTGGGTGCACCTGAGAAGAAGCGAACGGGGATGGTGGACATTATCATCAGACAAGCAAGTTTATTATACTTTGAAACCAGGATTTGTCTTATTGTACGAGTTAAAGTTCTTACCTTGTTCAACACACCACGAACTTCACTAGCAAACTCCCGCGAGCAAATTTCTAGGTGAAAGATTTTTCCACTGTTTGAAACGCAGGCACCCAGCAACTAAAAAGAGAAAATAAAGCAAGATTTGAGCAACCGTTATTTACAGATTAATTTTTTTAAATAATTGATTGTGATTAAAATAAGTAATTTGCCAACTTGTGAACAGGTATATCAAATATATATTCACTAAAAATATTTCCATGACTTTTCCTAGCCTTGAAAATGTCATTTTAAAACTGCCTGACACTTCTAGGGTTTCCATGAAAATAAAAACAATTTTCTATATAAGCCGTGATTGCACTCTTGTTATATTTATATAAATGTCTAAGGTTCAAATGTGCATAAGTGTGATATCATAATACATATTAATAATAATTCTTTAAATATGTGTACATGAAATGTGGACACAAAACCAAGATTCATAATAATGATAATTATTATTACTGTTATAGCTGTTATTGCACACTTGTAACATTTCTATAACTGTTAATTATTTTCAATATGCGGAATTTAAATGTGACATCATAATAAACATTAATACCACTACTAATAAATTGTTTTATTAATAACCTTACTATTATCATTATTATAAAAATTACATATATTATTATTATTATTACAACAAATTCAGCAACTCAAAGAATAAAAATAAAGAGCATATCATCAACCCACTTTATTCCTTTGAATAAGATAAAGCCAAATGAGAAAGAATTAAAAGACAGCTAAAAATAGACCGAGACATCTTTGCAGGCTGAGATGTTGGTGAGTCAGAGTGGAAGCCCACAGAGATGCCTGTCACTTCCAGATGCTACAGCGCTCTGGAGTTTTTAAAGCTTTTACAGCTTTAGTTTCTTCTATACTAGTTTAGTGTGCAGTGACTATATGCAAGCCATAGATAGGTTAACTGTCATCAAGAACAAAAACACTTTGACAGCTCGTATCAGTTTACCCAAAAAACTCTGTTTAACTATAACGGAAACTAAAGATGAAGAGCTCACCGTCAATGCTTGCATGGCTACATGAGGGACCTTGTGGTTCACACGCTTCATGACTGACCTGAGACACTCCTTTGCGCTTTAAAACACAAAAACAGAGAAAATGACAAAGAGGGGCATGACCATATTTACATTCGGGAGAGATTCATCGTTTTTCTACATTAAAAAATAAATTAATACAATTAAATAGAAATGCATATTTAACAGTATTTATATAAGAAGAACAATAATGCATACAAGCAACATTAACGTTATTAACTGTTACTAAAATAAAGCATTAAAACATATAACTATTTAAATCTTGTTTGCATGCTGCTATTTTAACTCACCCATTGGGAGTTGTCCCGACTCGGTCACAAATATCCATAATGAGGCCCCAGTCCTCTGACGTGTTAGTTTCACTAGTGGCTTTCTCTGAATATGCAAAAAAAATAAGCATTTAAACAAACAAATTTAAATGAAACTCTCAAAGCAATTTTCTCCACCTTTAAATTTTAAACTAACTCAAAGTTTACACTAGTTACAAAACAAGCCATAAACACACAGTACAGTGTATAATAATAATAATAATAGTGAATATTATCAGATTTACATCCTAGCTTTTGAAGAACAAGTTTTAATACATATTTATTAAGCAAGAGACTTATATTCATCCCGTTGAACAGACAAAGCAGCCTGTTTTGCCTGTTATTTTGCATATCCAGCTTGTCTCGACAGGCACAACAACCATTTCTATGATAATACTCTAGTGCAGATTATTTTACCCCTCCTTCAAGAATAAAACAACTAGGCGCATTTGAATGACTAACTTAATAACAGGGAAATTTGCATTGCGACATCCAGCAAAGCACAGCTCGAAATAAACGAACAATCAAGCTCTTTAAGCCCCTCCACAGAGGAACACACAGTTCATACACATCAATCTCTCAGGACAAACCTATTAAAGAAAACACTATACATGCTATTGTGTGTCACAAATTAACTCCTATTACTCTTTCAGTCATTCATGCTTACTGGAAATGGGTAAAAATATGGATTTCTTTAAAAACATAATATTTTGATTATATAACATTATATTAGGAAGATACTATACTACATCACGTTGTATGCACTCTTTCATATCCAAACATCATTTAACTGCCTATATAGGAAACAGCTTGAAGTTAAAAAGCGTTGTTTGTTGTAATAATTTAGAAACCTTGTACTTAACCCCCAAGCAACTCAAAATAACTTTTTCTGACACAGTATTTAAACTAAATATTAAAAATGTTCAGTGTTAATCTGAAAAAGTTACTGAAATTTAGAACAATATTGTAAGGAAGGTGTCAGCTCTGCTAATTATGTTGGACAGCTTCAAATGTCGATATTTAGGACATTTGAGGGATCAGAGAAATGGAGGAAATAAACAACACACGAAGCAAAGAGCTTGAGGATATGTCATGGAGCAGTGCGCTGGATCGGCCCTGTTAACTGACTTGTCAATATCACGTCGCTTCGACAAAAACAACACTGTCAAACTCACCAACATCCTGGTCGAACGGGTTTTGACCAAATAAAGGCATTTTGCGACCTTTTCCTATCTATTAAAGGTTGAATTCAAGCGTATTATCTACGTATATCGACGATTTATCGTTCTCTCATCCATTAAAATGCGTCCACTTCCACCAGTTGCTCTTCCGTAAACTTAGTACGCCAACGCAACGCCTGTCAGAAACCGCATACGTGTCACAGCATTCAAATAATTCTACATTTCAAGTTGTATTTAGTATTTCTATTAAGACTACAAAAATAACCGATGAAATTATTCAATGTTTTGTTTTTATAAATCTATATTTCCGACAGGCACGTATGTTGAGTCCTTTTAAAGACCAGTGTGTGCTGCACCGCCATCTAACGACTGGAATAGATGTTCGGGAAATTCCTGTAACGTTAACCCCAAATTGAACACAATTTTGCTAACTGAATAATACGATATTTATTATTGATAAAAATATGTTATTTTTGTTATTGTTAAGTTAAATGGAAACTGTAACGGAGTGCCACACAAAACGTCACTTACACCCAGTCCTCGCCAGGGGGCGCTCCATTCACAGGCACCTTCTATACATGTCAGCAAGGCCACACGCCTTTATTCACTCATCGGGACCATTTGGATGATCCAGTTTTTCTAATGATAGTTCAGTCATGCCGGCACCTGCCATGGGGACCAGCAAAACAGCGCACAGTGATTCCAGTAACAAGAAGAAAAGGGGACCCGGAACGCTGGCCACGGCATATCTGGTCATTTACAACGTGGTTATGACAGCGGGGTATGATGAAAATCAAATGCGCTTCCGTGCTCTCTGTTCAAGCGTGTGACAGGAAGAATGAATGGTTAGATTTCAGACACAGCGTGCTGAAAGTGCTTCGCGGTTACCTCCCCTTTAAGTTTAAATAGCATGCTTTAGCACAGTTTACTTTGAAATGACCATAACTAGGCTTTACGTTCTGGTAATGCATTGCAGTGTAAATCCTATTAACGCCTATTTAACACGCCATAGACTCTCCAGGGCTGCTGGTTGACAGCGGTCGGGGGTTACATGCATGAATGCATTGCTCTTATTTTACGGTTGCGCGTCTGTTTGTGCAGTTACATGACATTAATGGACATACGAGTGAATTTATTGTATTTGTAGCTTGAATGTTTAAATGTAGCATTATTTTGTTCAATAAGCAGTAGGTTATGTGGTTAAAACAGCGAATAGAAGTGCACTTTACCCATTGTGAGCTCGAAACTGTTGCACAATTATGCCTGTTTCGGAAGATAATCGATTCAATAGAACCCGCTCGTTTTAAAAGGTGCTATATAGATAAAAAATGTACTTCCTAAAATCTATTTTGCTTCCCATTTTAACCCTTGACTACTTCTAAAAAGCGCTTTTGTGGTTATTCAAATTGACATATTTAAATTATCAATTGACCTTTTGGCTTGATATAGTAGATTTCAGTTCTTATTTTCAGTTTTTGCACGCAAACAAAGCAAATCCACTTGATTCAGATATTTCTGAGGTCATCCTGACCAGAAACACACACACAACAGAAATGTACACGACTTATAATCGTGCTTATTGCGATTAAAATCGATTAAATCACTCAATCGAGTCGTTCGAATGAAATGAACTTCCCATTACGGTTGCAGCAGAAGTAACCAAACCAGGTTTGCTACATTTTCGCAACCTCTGTTGACCAGAATGCAATCAGGAATAGCTTGATGATGCAATTCAGTCCATGCTTTTTAGTTAGAGAACATTTCATGGTCATTTTACAGTGTCTCTCAAAAACGTTGTCCAGTAATATACTATGTGTATTATTTTGAATTTGAAATTACTACCCAGTCCTGTTCGATAAAGTCGATTGTGCTTCTGAAAGCAACATGGTTTTGATGCTCTTCTATCTTCACGCTATACCAAGACGTGCAAATATACTGTGGTGGGTGTCACAGATAAAGGAAGTTAAGTCTGTATTCACAAGCTCCTGTTTATATTTTGCATCAGTACATATGTATAATAATGGATGTATTTGAATGAGACTGTTGCATGCCTCTCTTTGCTGTTAATGCTGTGCTGTCAGAGATTTGCATGCAGTTCCATGCCTCTGTGCATTGCGGAAATGCCCTCCTCTCTCAAAGCAAGGACGAGTGGCACTACAGATTTACTCTATGAATCTTTTTTTTTTTATCTAGATGGCTGGTCATTGCTGTTGGTCTGGTTCGAGCATACCTTGCCAGGGGAAGTTACCATGGTCTTTATTACTCGATAGAGAAGCCCCTAAAATTCTTTCAGACTGGTGCCCTCCTTGAGGTGAGTGTTGTGGGAGCTATGTTCATTTAAATTAATTAATAATTCTGAAGTATGCCTAAGCTCTATATATGTTTTTGCTAAATATGTTGTACACTGTTGATATACAGTATAATCAGCTTTTTTTGCCCAGTGTGTGCAAACAAGGAATTTGTTGTGGTTTTTCATGCATGCATAAAGACATATATGAAATGAGAACAGAAATAACATTTATATAACTAAGACTAAAGAATATTTTTGTGCAGATTCTTTACGTTTATATTAAATACTTAATATATATACGGCTGTATTAATAAAAAAAATAATATAATTCCAATAATATTGTGAATTCTTCTAAGTCACTTTGCTAAATGCATAAGTATACATGTATGTTTGTACACACACTACTGTTCAAATGTTAGGGGGTCATTCTTTCTTTCTTTCTTTTTTTTTTGTAAGAGTTCAATAATTTCCAGCAAGGACACTTATATGCTAAAATGATAATTCCTTGAGGCTGAGTGCACCTTATAATATTTGTTCTTTTCTCTCTTCACAGGTCTTGCATTGTGCCGTGGGTAAGTGCACCCTGCTGCTAATAACAGTCTCTTATTAATTTCTACTATAAATATGCACTAGGTGAAGTATATAGACCAGATTGGCTATACAAGGAAAGCTTTTTTTAACCCAGCAGTGCCATCGTCAGCGAGGGTGCAGCTTTCTCTGCCAGTCTGACAGTGATAATGTGATAAAGAGTCTCACTGCACCCGTGGAGCATAGAGTTCACAGTCCACACCTCATTATCTGGGACTTAAAGCTTAAAGTGACCTTTCCCAGTGCAAACAACCAGTCCTGCAACACTCTCTGTTACATCATAACCATCCTTGCTCTCCTAAAGTATTTTAGTTGAATGATTTTAATTCTGTCTTATGTCTCTCTCATAATGTTTAGTGTAATGGATTAAAGGGTTAGTTTACTCCCCTTTGAAGCATCCTAGGTGTATGTTACTTTCTTCTTTCAGATGAATCCAAACAGAGTTATAATAAAAATTGTCCAGACCCCTCCAAGGCTTTAAATGGGTGATAGCCGTTACACTTCGGAAGACGTGAAATAACGTGTACGTATTCGTAATGAAACGTCCCTCCCACGGCTCCGGGGGGTGAATAAAGTTCTCCTGTAGCGAATCCATGTGTTTTTGTATGATAAATATCCATATTTCAAACTTAATAAGCACTTTTCTCTCTGGTCTGCTGTCTGTGGAATCCGGAAGCAGTCCCTGCGGATGTATGCATCGCACCCGCCTCTGGGAAATGTAGTTTCAAAGGGCTTACTTTAGCAAAGGGAAACCAGTCTCCTCTTGACTTATATTGAAATCCTCATACATTTTTCTTTACATGACTGGCATTTTGTTTTGTTGTCTCTCTGTGATCGTCACCAATCACGTAACACAATGTGTCTTATGACATCCGCCGGGACTGCTTCTGATTTCCACAGTCAACAGACGTGAGAGAAAAGTGCTTATTAAGTTTTTAAATTTATCTTACAAAAATGCATGGATTCACTACAGGAGGACTTTACCACGTATTATGAATACGTACACGTTATTTCATGTCTTCCGAAGTGTAATGACTATCACCCATTTAAACCCATTCAAAGGCTTGGAGGGGTCTGGACAATTTTTATTATAACTCCGATTGGATTCATCTGAAAGAAGAAAGTCACATACACCTAGGATGCTTCAAAGGTGAGTAAAAGACAGGATCATTTTCATTTTTGGGTGAACTATCCCTTTAAGATTTTTTTTAATACTTTCTTTATCTTATTCATGGTATATTGATTAATCTCTTTACTCAATATTTTGTGAAGGAATTGTTCCCTCCTCTGTGGTCCTGACTGGGTTCCAAGTGATGTCACGAGTATTCCTTACCTGGGCAGTGACGCACAGCGTTAGAGAAGTAAGTTTATGTTTAAATAGATCGTTTATTTAAAAGTAAAAAGATGTTTTAAATAATGTTTTGTTAACCATTGGCTTCCATAGTATGAAAGTTAATGGCTACCAACATTTATTTGGTGCAACATGAGGGTGAGTAATTGATGGCAAAATTCAAAATTTTGGGTTTTTGTGACTAGCATATGTGGCAACATTATTTTAGAATTATTTATAGACTATCATATATTTTTCAAAGAATATTTTACATTTGCTGTAATTTTTTTTGATTAGTTTAATTTCTATTTTTAAACGTTTAATGATTTATTTTGTGAGTTTTTTTATATTTTTGTTTAAAATTTCTAATTAGCTTTATTTTTAGGTTTATTTCATTTTAATATTTTAACTTAAAATCACTTTATTTCACTTAGTTTTCATAAAAGTTGGAAAGCCCTTTGTAAAACTAATATTTATATTTTATTTTATTTCAGCTTTATTTCAATTATATTTCAAGCATAAAAAATGTAAAAGTCTTATTTTGGTTTTAGTTAAAAATAACAAAATAATAATATTTAACTGGTGAACTACATTATGGTATATTATGACTATTTTTACAAAATAATGATGTCAGGTATTCTCATGGTTAAAAAAAAACTGGATATGAAAACCCGAATGAATATCTCAAATTACTTATGATGAGCGATGTATAATGAGCAACATTTCTGCGACTGTCTCATTGAATTTGGTTCACTGCCATCTAGTGAACTTCAGCAGCTGGTTTAATATTTTAGTGCTTATCAAAAAATCACAAAATCCTGCATTAGTAAAATTTAAGTGTGAAGAAAACAATGTTATTTATTTTAAGTTCTTTGAAACTAAGAATCAAGTTCTGATTGTTCATCCCAGAAAAAGACGTCTGAGCTGAAGTGTGTATTTCTGTAAGTTATTCCTGCGAGAATCCTGCTTGAACCAAAACTGGGGAGTAATACTAATATTTAACATGTCCATGTGTGCCTGTGTATGTTGCTAAAATAACCTCCTTTCAAGCCTGTATGTGTGTAGAAGCAAAGTTGAAGCCCTTGAATGCTTTTTGAAGTGCTTCCGTTTCCGATGTTCTCAGTAGTCCATCTTTGTGTGTCGAGTAGCTTCAGTAAATTGCGATGGGACAGTAGCAGACATAACCGCATGGTTCTCGACTAAATTTTCCTGCTTGCTGAGCAGTTCCGTCTCTTCCCTGTGTGCCTCACAGTTCCTCTCGTTTTAGGTCCAAAGCGAAGACAGTGTTCTCCTCTTTGTGGTGGCCTGGACAGTCACGGAAATCATCCGTTACTCTTTCTACACCTTCAGTCTGCTTAACCATCTGCCTTACCTCATCAAATGGGCAAGGTGAAGTTTCTCACAGTTTATCGTCTTGCCTTTTTTGCTTAAAAAAAAAAACCTACATAATTTGTTCTTCAATTATTGACAGGTACACGTTTTTTATCGTGCTGTACCCCATGGGAGTGGCAGGGGAACTTTTGACCATCTATGCCGCGTTGCCATATGTGCAGAAAACAGGGCTCTACTCCATCACCTTGCCTAACAAGTACAACTTCTCCTTCGACTACCACACCTTCCTCATCCTCGTCATGGTCTCCTACATTCCCTGTACGGTTTGAATCTTCCTGGACAAAGCGATTATGCATCATGTTTTGAAATCTTCCATCTGTAAATAATCCAATTCCTCGGTTGATCTTCGAAATCACTAGAAGCTCTGAATGAACCGCTCTGTTCCTGTTAATGACCCTCTTTGTCTGTGTTTCTCAGTATTCCCTCAGCTCTACTTCCACATGATGCGCCAGAGGAAGAAAGTTCTGGGTCACGTGGAGGAGTACAGCAAAGTGGAATAACTCGCTCCGCAGTTGACACAAAAAGCAGACTGATCGCACCGGAAAACAGAAACAAGCGGATAACCTTTAAAAGCCACACTACAGATTTTTTTAAGGCGTCTTGTCGATTAAACAGGCCAGATATGCAGAATGATTATTAACAATACTATTTTGGTCAAGAACTGTTGCAGTTGGTGGTTTTAGGGATCCTGTAACTACACAAATGGCTTTTCCTCAGTTTAGAGGGAGAGTAATAACGTTTCCATACTAATACATCAGCTTCTATGTAAAAACATTTTTATTTTGGATTCTAAATGTAGAATTACTGAACAAATATTGTAGCAAATATCACTCAGACAAAGGGCAAAAATACAGTTAGCTGCATCTGGTGGCTTTAACCAGATAAAAATGTCTCATAATTTTCCCGTGTGGTGTGTTTTGTACACTGTATTTGCGACATTTGAATCTAATTGACTTAAATCTCTCTGTTTCTCACTCAACGCATTCCTTTTCTTTATATTTGAGTCTGATTCATAACTCAAACCGTACTTGACTTTCACACTCCTTACTTGTCTGCTGATTCCCATCATGATTACTGTTAGTGTTTTTTTTTTTTTTTTTTGTGCTGTGTTTCTTAAAGGATCAATGTTAATCGGTTGTTTTAATCAGTATTGGACATGTATTGTTGGTTTGTGGCCGTTTGCAGAAAAAAAAAAAGAGGTGTATCACCCAAAGAAATTGGCTGAGTTGCTGGGTCGGACCTCATAGTCAATACTACTAATGTACTAGATGTGCATTTCTGTCGTAGAAGGAGATAGCTTTTACGGCTGGAGATGTGGAAGTGTTTGGTTGAGAGAGACTCGCATGCCGAGCAGAAGAGAGCGCAAGCCTCGGCTAACGGGGGCCAATTGGATTTGAGTGCCTCCAGTCATGCTTTTCCAATGAGTCAAATCTAATAATGTGGAGGGAAAGCTGGGAGTCAAGACTAACTTAACGCTTTGTTGCCCGTCTGCCTAATTGTAAACAGTCAACTTTAGCCCTCCCAATGCAAATGAATCTCTCGTGTTAAAGTGTGAGCCACACTATTGCACAGATAGAGTCTTTGCAAACAAAGTGGTAAGCCTGTTCTCCTTATCAAGCCTATTCGTGAAAAGATTAGCATGGGATGAATGGAGTGCAACTTTGAATAACACTGCATGTGAAAGTGGTGTGGCTAAACCTCGGTTAGTAGAAGCATGACCCTTAACTCAAATAAAAATGCCGACATTGTCAAGCTTTTGATATTCAAGTTCTGCATGGGACCAGCAAACTTTGTATGAATAGTAATATGATATATATTTACAATAAACCATAACATGGGAAGCAATGCCAGTTTGTTTTTATTATATAAGCCGAAGTGCTTAATCTTCATCATATTTTAGTATTTAACTGCAGCTTAATTAAAAACATTTTTAAGTGTATATTTCACTTCATGTCAGTATACAATTAAACACCTATTATGTGTTATAGGCTTTTATAGTATCTTAGTAAAGGGGACTACAGCATGTTCATCCTATCTTCACATGATGGCAGTAGAGATCTATCTTTGACTTCAGCATAAGGTCTGGTATATTTCGCGAGATCCATCGTCAGAAATGAACATTTTTATTAAGGAGCAATACTGACTTTCTGGGTTTGATTTTGGCAATTAAAAAAAAAAAGCATGAACATTTATGCTAAATCTATTCAAATATATATATATATATATTTAATGTCAAAATACATACTTATTTCACTTAAGTAACCTTTCTTTTTTTGAAGAATGACAATAATTTACTTTGAATAAAAGAATAAAAATATATATGTGGTGTTTAAAGGGTTAATTATGAGCCTATTTTTGCTTTCACATTTTGAATATCACCCTAAGCCACACTAATTTGTTGAGTTTTTTAAATTGGTATTTAGAAAAGTTTATAAAGCCAAATCGTATAATAAAACAGCTTCTTTGCCCAATACATATGCACGGTTTGAAATCACACCAATGAGATTAAGATAATTTTACAATCCTTTTTTAAAGTTTTCAATTATCAATTATATTTGAGTTTTCTTGGCGTGAAAAGGCATTCTGTGGTGTTCAAAATTAAAGTGGGACAAAACAGCGTTAAAGCAAATTTCCTTAGGGGTTGTATCTCAGCATCTCATCTGTTTAAAGGATGGGAGTCATGAGACCTCTGAAAAACAAAACCGAGAAAGCATGACTCTGTTGACTGCAAACAACAAGATCTTTTGTCTTCTGAAGTCGTCACAAAAAAGTGAAATTCTCTTCACACAGCTCTTGCCAGCTGACGGCATCCCTGCTGAAATGGAAAAAGAGTCAACACACTGGGATGATAAACAACTAACACAACTTGTCGGGGGGGGGAATGATACAACGTCTGTTGAATTATAATTTTTTTTTTTTTTAAAAAGTAAAAAAGAAAGGTATAAACATGAGAAAATGTAAAATTCCCATGCACATTATTCATATTTACATAAAACGTCCAGTAAAAGGTTTAATATTCAGAATATCTGTATAAAGTGGTTTAATAAAAATGTGTTTTGACATAAATTATTTGCCATATTTATTAAAAACCCCTCTACTTTATTAGCATAACAAACAAACAATTCCCCCCACTCTGCCTTACGTACAGCTGTGCGGATAGTCCCGCCCACTTATCCAAATCACGGCGTATTGACACGCAGGTCGACCAATAGAAAAATTGATTGGCAACTTGTGCAACCTTCTATCCAATAGAATCGCAGATAAGGCGGGGCCTAAAGATCATACTTGGTTGAATGGCGATACAAAGACAAGAAGCAGTAAAACGGAGGATAACGTTTAATCAATTCTGTATGCTTCGGTCTTGAGAATCTGCAGGGAAAGGACGCGCAGCTCGCCCTGCAAAGTCAATGCGCAGCTCCGCGCGAGCAGGGCGGATTCGACGCTCCTGTGGCGTGACAATTCATCTTCTCATCTAGACGCCAGCGCTGGTGATGTTACTGCATCAGGAGCATTGGCGATACCTATCTGCACAGCACGGATGAAGACTCCTTCACCAAAGGACACTTGTGAGGTCATCTTGGGGTGACGCAACTTACCATGCAGGAGCGTTGTTGGAAAGCTCAGGTTTTCACAGCAATCGTGATCATGTAATCATCATCTAGTGGGCTGCGACTTCTTATTCACAGGTGTACAGCTTGCGTGGATCAATGCATCAGTGCGTACGCGCCACGGAGTCGTGCTCTGCACTTCTAGCTCAGACCAAACCACACTTTTGCGGACACTATTTGCTCCTGTCATGAAAACGTGGAGATCTAGCTTGATGAGCGTAGGGTCGGTTCCCGTTTGATCTGAACTAAATAACACGCGGTGCGAATTACACAGTGACTTTTTTCTTTTTTTTTTGACTATTTTAAAAAAATTCGGGCTTTTTAAATGAAACAAATCTGCTAAATTATTAAATGTAAATATAATTTAGCGGGAGGCACTGTCTTTCGAGGTTGGTCTCGCGCAAAAATAAATTGCCATTTGGCGACACTAACAAATAGCAGTTTCCCAGAGTCTTTTTTTAAAACAAATTTATGACACGTAACTCTATAATAAAGCGAAACTTTAGTCCCTGGTATGCTTAAAGACCGTATCGAAACTAACCGCGATGGAAAGCTGGCGAGCAGCTTACTGTTGTTATGGTTACCTCATCTGGCTAACGCGACTTTTGTTTGTTAGCTTCCGTTTATCAACAGGTGAAAATACGCAATTAACTAACTTTTATCAGTGCTGAAGCCTTTTAAACCTATGTACAGGTCTACTTGCATAAATATACTGTATACTTGTGTGTACTTGTATTTTTGTCTTAATTAGGGGGGTAAATCCCTAAAATGCCCCCTAGAAATGTGCACTCAGAGGTGGTTTGTGCATTAGTATCTATGAATTGAAATGGGGCGCACAATTACTCCCTCTGGTGTTTACCTCTTCTAATGCTCCCGCCACCTGAGGATGTGTCCCAAACGACTGCTTTGTATATTTAATTATTTAAATGATGTAAAAACGAGCGGATTGACTTGCAAAATGTGTTTATCTCTCATTTGACAACGACTGTACTCACTTTACATGTGTCCTAATTTATAGAAGCAGTAAACAAAAAGCTGCTTTTATAAATTACAAAATGGACCACTTTTACTAGTTCCTTTTTCAATGAGATACACGTCAAAATATCTCACACACATTATTTTGGTTCATTTTTTTTTTTTTTTTTTTTTTACGTTTGAAATCACCAGCTAACTTCAAAGTTGTGTCTTAAATGGGAAAGTGACTTTAATACTATAGGTTGTGCTCTTCAAACTGATCTCCGCTTTAGTGATCATGGTTGACGAGTTTAATATTTATATTTACACAATGTGCGAATAATTTAAATCAGTCACCAATCGGATTCAGTTCCAATTTTCGTGTCTCTTGCATAAAAAAACAAAGCGCAAACGTCTTTATCATGCATCTGTGGCGTTGCACCTATAGTAACTTGACAAATAATAACAGTAGTTATGTATGGTTCAATACAAACAGCTGTTAAGCAGTTGTTGCTATGGTTTCCTCCTCAAGCAAAGGCGATTTCTGTGTAGGCTGTGCGTTTAGCGCGCTCTGACTAACTTGCGCGGCTGCTGAAACGTCATTTGAAAACGTATGTTTGTGTGTAAAAACAAAACAAACTCGTAAGACCTCCGACTAAGACCTCTTTGAGTTAATTGCGTGGTCACACCTCATAATTCGCACCCTGAAGTCATTTAGTGATCGAGATCATGTCCAGATCTAACAGCGTAAGCCCACCCGGCGCTGGCGCTCCTGGACTGAGGGGAGGGACGGAGCACAGATCCGCTTGGGGCGAGTCTGAGTCCTTGGCGAACGGATGTCCATACTCGGCCAGATCCTCCTGCAAAAAGCTCATACGGTCCAACAGTCGGTGGAGAGAGGACGATGACTTCGAGCGACAACCGGGCCGAGCCACGACCACCGTCAGCCGGGTTAGTTTCAGATCCAAGTCTGCCTGGCAAGAACACGGGGAGGAGAGCCGCAACAATAACAGATCTTCCCCGAGGTACCGAGATGGAGAAGTGAGACCCAAGTCCGTGGAGCTGGGTTTGGAGGACAGGAGAACCAAGTCCAAACCAGAGGAGGAGCTCATGCCTGAAGTGAACTTTTCCATGAGCGCGTGCTGCAACGGCGTGATGCAGATTTTCAAATCCAAGAAGTTCCAGTCGGAGAAGTTGGAGAGGCTTTACCAGCGCTACTTCTTCCGCCTCAACCAGAGCAGCTTGACGATGCTCATGGCCGTCTTGGTGCTGGTGTGCGCGGTGATGCTGGGGTTCCACTGCGCCGCAGGAGAGCGTCGGGACCCTTACGTGGTGGTTTTCTCCACGGCAGTCTTGCTCATCCTCACGCTGATGGTCGTGTGCAACAGGAACGGCTTCCATCAGGATCACATGTGGATAGTTTGCTATGTGCTCATCTTGGTGGTGCTGACTGTACAGGTGGTCGGTGTGCTGTTCGTGAAGCCGCGCAGCGCGTCTGAAGGCATCTGGTGGACCGTGTTTTTCATCTATGTCATTTACACACTTCTGCCGGTGAGGATGAGAGCAGCGGTCATCACTGGAATTATACTGTCTGCCATACATGTGCTGGTCTCATGGAAGTTAAACGAAATGGACATCTTTTTGTGGAAACAGGTTAGTACGGTGCATATTTATATGCTTTCATCGTTTCTATCTATCTATCTATCTGAAGACTGTCAACATGGTGATTTGAGCGTAACGTGGCTGCGATTAGTTTATTTGGTAGTGTGCACACTTCCATGAGATGTTTTTTTTTATGCAACAGTTCTGTTAATAAAGTTAATAATGAGAAATGTGTTTAGTTTATATGCAATTTTCCTCTGGCAACTAAAATGACGAAAGGAGCCAAAGCATTCAACTTTATATCAACCCTGGTTCTCACAGTCTGGACGTGGATCGGAGCGACAGCTGGACATTTACAAGTGTTCCGTAATCTCTCCGCTCCAACACCACTCCGTGTTTTCCAACTAGCTTTCCCATCTTCGCTAAAGTGCGTAGTTGAAATGAACTTATTAACATTGTTCTTAGACAATTTATTAAATGGTTGTTTTGAAAAGCGTTTTAATTATAAATTGCATTGGCACAAGTGCTGCTGGTGTTAGAAAAGTTACTGTCCAGTTGCTGTAATTTTTCCAGTTCTGTAGTTTCTTTGGTTAGTTCGGAGAATTTCAGCAGATCTTTAGAAGAACCTTTGTAACCCGAGCCTTAAACCTTTGAGCAAAAGCTTAAGAGTGTTTATGCATGAAAAGAGGATTTGGTGTGGCTATCAGTCAATTCTATAGATGTTCTTGCAGAAAGCCACAAAAGTTGATGACGATTCATCCCTTTTTCTCAGCAGAGCTTTGAATTTAGTTGAACAAACACTTTTAATGGCTTTGTATGGATTTATGACATTTTTATGGTGAATGCTTCCATTTTTGTTCCTTTTTGGGTGACTTGGTACCTTTTTTATTGGAAATTATTAACTGCTTTACAGTTTTAAACCATAGGTGTGCAAATAATCTGCGGTCTTGAGTATGGATTATTTCTGAAATAAGTATTAAGACTACATATTACAGAGAATTACATCTCTAAAAACCTTTTAATTTTTAAAATTTTAATCAGTTATACACTGTATATTTCTAAATTAGTGTCAGTAGATTTCATAACCATAAAAACGGCACACAGTTTTCTCTCTGTGGGCATTTTGATAGTTTTCGTATGCTTAAACACTATGCTCAGATGAATTTTAATCTTTTGACTCCTTCAACAAATAACATTTTATAGTAATTATGTTTTCATTAAAAACACAGACTCTTTGAATGGTGTGTGTGGGAACGGCCTGCTGTGTTTGTTGCTCTTTCCACACAATGCTGTTGTCTTTAGCATATCAGATCTCTCTCTGTTTACATGGGACCTAGCAGGACTCTCCAATAGTTCACTGTTGTTTTATAAAGATCCTGGGATGAAGGATGTATTAGGAGTGCTCTCATAGATGACTAGCTTTCATCAGGCTGTGATGATTGGTGCTGCTTTTTATGAAAGGTTTTGGGGCTAGAGCAGCGACTATAGGTGAAATCAGGTCACTGGTAGCGTTTCGTTGAGATTTAAATTACTGTTCTGGGTTCAGTACAAGGTTAGCCATCTTATTTTATTGATTTTTAAACAGAAAGCATAAACATCCACTTCCACATCCAGTTCCAATTCCGGAGGTGCTAGATCCGACTGATGAGTACAGCTAATCATTTGTAACTTTCGGTTGCAAATTCATTAGCAATTATGATGTTTAGCAATTATTTCTTAGGTACTTTAAGTGCCACAGGTAGTCTTGCATACCATTCTTTCATTACAGCAAGACCAGGCTACAAGAAAAACAGTGTGCACTTAAGGATAAGAACAAACCGAAGGTGCTTTTCAGGATTGTCTTACAGATCATCGACAGTTCACAATCTCCAGCTCCATTTCCCCTGTGTGCTTCATTAAAGCTGGAGGTGGGACCCAGTTGGACGAGCTAGCATATGGGGGTGGGGGGGGGGACAGAGTCCTGCCTGGCTCACCTCCAGCTCTAACATGGTTTGTGGCTGATTTAATTGAATTGCCCCACTCTGTAACATGCAGACCCACTGGAATTCAAAACAGATGTCCTCCCTGTCCTTCTTGAAAGATCTGCTATTAATTTGCCTTTGAGAGTGAACCCCTATGGAAGCATTAACCTTCCCCCAGGCCAGGCTGACTACGTGCTCTGCAGAGCAGCATGCTGAAGAAGCACCACCTCTTGGGACTAATGCGGCGCTCACACACAGAGGATCTTTTGATGCTCTGTCAACTTTTGCTCAACTTTTTCAGACGTTTACATTGTCTGAGTAATCAATTTACATTTAATCACAGTTCTGTTGTAGACCAATACCAGTGAAAATTCTAAAATGCTACTGAACATGTCTTTCTTTTTAAAAGTCTATTCACTTTTACTAATAAATAATAAGAATAATAGAATATTATTATAGTAATATTATGTTGTTATTATTAGTTATATTATTAATATATTATTTTTTTTTATTTTTGTTTGTATTATTATTAATAATAAATTAAAATAATAAATAAATAATAATATTATAATTACAATAATAATATTAATAATTAAAAAGTGTGTGTGTGTGGGGGGGGGTATATCATCTCACAAAAGTAAATTTACAAGTCAGTATATTGTTTATTTTAATTTCATACATTCAATTGATTTTCATTTTTTAAATAAGTGTACTAAATGGACAACCCTATAATAATAATAATTTTAAATCCAAGCATTTGTGTATGTTTTATTCATTTCTTAAGTTATCATCCTGTTTTGATGTTTCGTATTGAAGCATGTCAGTGTGTTAATAGGAAAAAAATAAAACTAATAATAATTAAAAAATAATAATAAAACTAAATTTCAGCGTGCGCTGGAATAATTTGGTGTAGAAACTATTGTCACTCAGAAATTGCTAGTAAATATCACAAAAATATGGCAAGTAACATGAAATTGTGGGGTAGAAAGACTGAAATATGTTCTTGTAAAATGTACTTTTAAAAAATGTTATATATATACATATATAATGTGTAT
>JAUCMR010057917.1:0-18338 GCA_032357425.1 Enteromius argenteus | reverse complement strand
TTCTGTCTCTGAGCTCTTCAGGCAGTTCCTTTGACCTCATGATTCTCATTTGCTCTGACATGCATTGTGAGCTGTAAAGGTCTTATACAGACAGGTGTGTGGCTTTCCTAATCAAGTCCAATCAGTATAATCAAACACAGCTGGACTCAGATGAAGGGGTAGAACCATCTCAAGGATGATCAGGAGAAATGGACAGCACCTGAGTTAAATATATGTGTGTCACAGCAAAGGGTGTGAATACTTAGGACCATGTGATATTTCAGGTTTTTTTTTTTTTTTTTTTTAGAAATCTGCAAAAATGTCAACAATTCTGTGTTTTTCTGCCAATATGGGGTGCTGTGTGTACATGAGGAATGAGGAAAAAAAATTACTTAAATGATTTTAGCAAATGGCTATAACAGAGTGAAAAATTTAAAAGAGTCTGAATACTTTCCGTACCCACTGTCAGTCTCTTCTCACTGTTTCCTTCCAGTCAGACTGGTCAATCATATGGCCCTCAATAAATTGATATATGTAAACTCCAGTTACACATTTAAAGCATTATGATACATTCGATAAAATTAAATCTTTTAATTAAAACACAGACACATTAGGCTCAATTTGTGCTCACAGGGGACTCGACAATTTGTCATAATAAAACTCCACATGTTATGTTGTTTCTATTTTTCTGTTGTTAGATGATTTTAAATACATGGTTGCAACAGAAAACAGAAATAATTCAGGAATAAACAAAACCCTTGAAAACAATTTTTGTTCTTACCACCATCTTTTCCATTCCTGCCAAAAAATATGTGCCCTCAAAAAAAAATGTCTCACTCTTAATTTTAGTGAAAAGGCTGGAATAAAACTAAAATAAAAAGTAAAATCTAGTGTATAAAACTGTATGTGTATAAGGCTGGTGTATCAACTTGGAATGAGATATTAAATACAAAATGTAATATCCCATTAAACCATATTATTCACGCTATATTACTGCAATATAAATTGACCGCATAAGTGGGCTCATTTTCTCTGAACTGCCAAATACATAAACATTTAATAATGACGAACAATAAACAATACTTTGTGCAATCTTTAGACTATATACTTTCTACATGACCCAGTGTACAGTGTTGATTCAGAAAGACAGTAGAGGTGTCTTCTATAGGATAATCTGGTTTTGGAAGCTCCTGTTGAGATCTTTATGAGGCAAGACGATAGCGTTTCGAATGATGACCTCCGATGGAATATTCACATTGCAGCCTAGAAGGAAAAAACAGAGTACAGAATGTCAGACATACTTCCTGTTGTGGAAAAACTGTTATACACATACACATGCAGTAGCAAGATGATTGTTATAACTTCTTAAGGAACAGCTCCACCTTCTGGAAGAAACCAACCAGTACATATTTATGTGTTTAAAACACTCATTAGATTATCAGTGCAGTTACAACATGGCTATATTAAATGTGTCCCTGGAGCACAAAACCAGACAGCATAGCTATATTTGTAGCGAAAACCAAAAATACATTATATGGGTCAAAATTATAGATTTTTCTTTTATGCCAGTGAGGATCATGTTCCATGAAGATATTTTGTAATTTTTTTATCTTAAATATATCAAAAATTAACTTTTGTTTAGTAAGATGCATTGCTAAGAACCTAATTTGGATGACGTTAAAGACGATTTTCTTAATATTTAGATTTTTTTTTTGCACCCTCAGATTCCTAACTTTCAAATAGTTGTAATAATAGTAGTTGTATGTTGTCCTATCCTAACAAACCATTTCAGATGACGTATAAATCTCAATTTTTCAAATATGGACCCTTATGACTTTATGGTCCAGGTTTTATGGTCCAGGGTCAAAAATTATATTACCCATTCAAAAGTTTAAAATCAGTAAAATTATATTTCAGTGATGCTTTAAACTGATCAAAAATGACATTTTTTGACAATTTCAACTGACAATAATTTATATTGTTACAGAGATTTTAAATACTATATTGTTTTAAGAATCCTGAAAAAAATTTACCAATGTTTACACAAAAATAAATAAAACAATAGTTTATTAAACAGATAATATTAAAAATATATATTTCTTGAGCACCATGTGACATTGAAGACTGGAGTAATGGCAGCTGAAAATTCAGATTTGCCAAAGGAATAAACTACATTTCAAAATAAATGAAAAGTGTTGTAATAATATTTCACAATATTACTATTTTTATTTATTTTTTTACCAAATAAATGTGGTCTTGGTGAGCATTCTTTAAAAATAACATTTAAGAATATTTTAAAATTTAAAAACATTATTATATTATTTTATATTATATTAAGTTATCTATGTAGATTATAATAGAGGCAAGATCTTCATACCAAGAATGGTGATGGATGGGGTTAGACCTCCATCCCTGAACAGAGTCTCGCTGTCAATCTTGGCATATGGGTCATTGGGATTGGGGTCACTCGGAGTTCCTTCTACTCTTGCCCATTTCCCCACTGTACTGTCCCACCCAACAATACTGTTCAACACACAACAGTGATCCTGAAACAGAGACCCATATATTAAATAATAATCAATGTCACATTTCTTGCCAATGTCTGATTGTCACTGTGGCAAATGTGAACACAAGAGTGACCCACTTTACCTGTAACATGGCTCCATGTAAAATAATGGACTCCCTCACTCTTACACCTCCTCCAATTGTCACCCCTTTACCAACGGAAACATTAGGACCCAGCTGAATGGGGAGAAAGAAACTGAATACAATGTAGTAGCATATATTTACTGTATATAACTTCTTGTCCGTGTACTTACCACAGCAGATGGATCGATGTTTGCTGTAGGGTGGATATAAACATCCCCTGAAGGTGAAAAACTAATTTTAGTGACCTTGTAGCTGCATATAATACAACTATAGCTAGAATATAGCTATAGAAATATAGAGAGAATGCTTAATGCAACATACCAATTATTTTGGGCGTTCCATGTTGCTTTGTGGCCAGTCTTTCAGGATGTGTCTGATGATACTGTTTGAGGTACAAACGACTAGCATATATTGCTGACCTGTGTTACGTTACATAACATGATGCATAAGAAATAGTGACAGAAAAGGAAGATTACAGCTTAAAATTGAGAGACATGCAGATTTACCCTGCAGACTTGATCTGACTCCAGAAATGCTGTGTTTTGTAGACAAAGAGTTTTTTCTGTCCTGCTAGGGTTGTAAAGATGTCCTGTTCTAGCCGAATCACCTCTGGCATCTGCTTGCCATTAGTGAGTTCTTCCCTGTGGAAATAAATAACTAATTTCAGCACAAACAGGTCAGGTTGACCTATTATTATACATAAATCTGTCCAGTGAAGGCTGCAAAGCAGTTTAGAGGCTGAATTATGTCAGTAACACTCACTGGATCCTCTCTTGCTGGTTCCACTGGAAAACCGTCCCAATATGGCCAAAAATATCTGGTGTGAACAAATAGATCCCACAGTTGATAATGTCACTTACAAAAGTACTGGGTTTCTCCACAAAATGGAGCACCTGAAAGAAATGAGTGATAATTAGCTTAATGTGAAAAGGTAAGTATCTTCTTAATGCCATTTATTGATGGAATGATTGTCCAATCAGATCATATGAATTAGTGTACAAGGAAATGATCTTGTACATATTTATAGTACCTCATTTGTCTCATGGTTTTCCACAATGCAGCCGTAGTTCAGAGATTGTGTTCTATTGGCCTGCAATGAGAGAGATACAGTAATATCCTGAAACAATTTACCACTGTTTCCACTGTTTTCAAAATTCTTGAGTACCAAATCAGCATATTAATTATGATTAAGTATGATTTTTGAATGATCATTTGACACTGAAGACTGGAGTACCAGCTGCTGAAATATTGGCTTTGCCAAAGTATATTGTGATATATTACATTTTAAAATATATTAAAATAGAAAACACTTTTTTATAGTAATATTTTATAATATTACTGATATTTATGTATTACTGATCAAATAAATGATGTCTTGATGAACATAAGACATCTCTTTAAAAAAACAAACAACTTTTGACTTTTGAACAGTATTACATATATATTATATTATATTAATAGTTGCTGTCAGTAGATTAAAATTTTAGTCTAAGTAATTACATGATGTGTTGATTAATTAATCTAATTAAGATAATTTAAAACCATTTTTGTGTTAAATGAGAGAGTATCAAGTAGACATTATAGATAGTAGCTTTAGAAAGAAATCTTTCATTTAAATCAATATAACGCTTATTACACATAAATGTTTAGGCTTCAATGACCTAACATAAACTATGGAATATAAAAGAAGATAATTTGAGAAACAACTCAGTACTTTTTGTTCATACAATGAAAGCTATTGGTAACCAAAATAGCTTAATTACCAAAAGTCTTCAAAATACCTTCTTATATGTTGTGCAAATGAAAAAAGTCATACAGGCTTGAAATGACACGAGGGTAATTGATGACAGAATTTCCATTTTGGGTCAACTATCTAGAATGTTTTTTTAATTAATGATACTCTATCGCTTATCGTATTATATAAATGTGAGAAAAAAAATACTCATACATTAACCTTTTTGCCCCAAAATCTTGCATTTTTGAGTATAACTGCATTTATGGACGTAAACCTACTGTAGTTCCAAGTAAGACTCCACAATGGTTCTCGCCATGCTGACGGTGGAACCGGAGCATTTCCTGCAAGGGGAACTCGGAGCACACATCAGCATTCATGAGGAAAAATGCAGCCGGACCCCCAGACAGGATCTGGTCACGAAAATGATAAATCCCACCACCTGTACCAAGGGCAGCAAACTCCTGCAAGTACCTTCAGATTCAAAAAGAAATCAATTGTGTGCATAAGCCTATGTATATGATTTTTTTTTTTTAATTACAGGGCTGTCAGATGAGACAAAATATCAATATAGTAGCAATCACCTGTTTTCTATAACACAATAAATTTTACATTTGTCCTTATTTGAAACATCTGCTGATTTGAACTGATATCTACCTTATTGGGATTTTAAGTTCATGTTGCGCAGAAGAAATGAAGCGGTTTAGCTCATCATTGGGCTGATAAAAACCTATTAGTATGATCTCTTTCATATCAGGAACCTGTAAGAGAATAAAATGAGGCAAACTTTAAACGCAGATATTGATAACGGTCAAAAGTATTTGGCTTTACCTTTGTACATGTGATCTGAACATATTCTAGAGTGTCTTACTTGGGCACAGGCTTCTATGTGATGCTGCAGCATGGGAACTCCTGCCACTGGGAACAGTGGTTTGGGCACCTCGAATGACAGGGGGCGGAACCTGGTACCTAAACGAAGGGCAATTTTTATGAAATGCGTTTTCAAACAGGTTTTAACATCAGCATATCTGCTAGTTTTAAGACGGTAACTTTGTACAGCTAATTCGAGTTTATCACATGAGACGCTATTACGTAGCTAAGTCTTTTGCGCCACGTCATCATCATATGTGATAATGTTGTTGCGGTCTCATTCATCTTACATTCGTACAGTTAAAAAAATAACTAAAATCTCACCTTTTTGAGGGCCCCCAATTAGGATAATCGCTTTTAACATGTTTCAGTTATAAGGCAGTTCACTCTTTACGACGATGAATACTGATTTAGTGCGCTGATTATATCACGTCTAGTTTTTATTTAATTACTGCAAGTCTGTTTATGAAAATAAATAACGTTAGTTATCAGTGTTGCTTAAGAAATAAAAATTTGCTTCTAAGTCTTTTTTTTTTTCCTGACAACGCTAAACTGCGTTTAAAACTTGTTCAACTTCAGCTTAACCAACCAGTTTTATTAAATCCATTCAGTATATAGTAATGCGGAAGTGAGTGTGCTCTAATCCCGCCCACTGTGACGTGCTTGCTGCACTTACCAATCAGGTCGTCTGTCTGGAGATATAGGTCAACTTATGTACACAGTGGTCCAGTGGTTACATATTTAGGTCAAACAAGCATTAAATAAGATTTAATAAAGACCACTATGCCAGCCTCATGATTCTCATATATTATAGACAGATAACAGAAAATATTTCTTAACGTTTCTCTCTCTCTCACCTCATTTCACATGAGATCAGTTGGCTCAAATTTTCTGCCACAAGATGGCAGACCTAGTCTTTTTCCCAAGTCTAGTCTTGTTTACAACTGTCAGTGACAATTAATGATGTTTGAATAATGAATATAATAAATATAAAGAAAATGCATTGTAAAAAGGTAAAAAAAAAAAAAAAAAAAACATATTCAAATTCATACATACCAAATTGTTTTGTATGTAGGGTAGAGGTTGCAGCACTTTTTGCATTTCCTTTAGTTCGAAAATAATCAACATAAAATATAATATGATGTAACATATAATAATTGAGTAACTTAACAATTATTTCCTACTTCTGTTAACTACTGTGAAAGTTTTCTGAATAAACCGCCACTATGTTAAGACTGTGTCTTAAGAACTTGTGCCTAACTAGCAGTTAACCAAGTGTTAATCAGTCTTACTTTTCAGATTCAAATTAGGCAAATCTACCATTTTATGTAACTGTCTTTATTAGTGTATGGGGGGTGGAGTTGGGTGTAGCATGCATGTGATGAAAGTGTGTGACAAAGCGAGAGTGAGATAGAAGGAAATTCCACATTAGTCCACATTAGACTGAGACTTAAAAAAGAACTGTTAACTTATATAAAAAGGAGCTAAACCTGACTATTGAAAGGGGTTCTTTATTAATTCATAATATTAAAATTTTGTAATGTTATGGCAAGCTTTTACATAAATGTTGTGGTAAGGGGCAGAATTTTATGTTTGTCTAGTCTACATTTATGAGCGTTTTTCACCAAAGTGTAACATTTATAACCATTTTCTGATGACTCTAAAATGTAAAATGTTTATCATGTAAAAAGTACAAAAGTACTTTCCTTGGTCTGAGTGAGTGTGCATAATGTTTATGTTTTAATCATTAAAATCATTTTATAATCATTTTTTATTAAAAATGTATAATCATTTATTTATTTAAAATATATATATTATTAAGGTGAAAACAACAAATAACAGAAGTTGTGTGTTAAGAAATAGAAGTGTGTTAAAAGTGTGAATTACATAAATGTATTTTTGAATAACTTAAAATTAATTAAAAAAATATTTAAATTAATTTAAATAAAACATGAGGGAGTGTCATTGTCAGTATACCAAAACCATATTAAGGGCAGTATAGTAGTAACACCTATGAATCATGAAGTGATGATTTAACTAACATCCATGTTTCAAAGTGAAATGTAAAACTTTATATATTACCCGACAACATACTCTGAAAAGTGTCATTGTTGAACAGTATGCAGAACCCTTGACTCATAACTGGTATGAGAAGTGCTGATTGATCTGGAGGTTTAAGTCTTTATGGACATATAAGGTTCTGGTCTCAGAAGAAGAAAGACCACACAAGCTGCTCTGTAAACAGTGTCCCCTTGCTTGTCTGCCCCAGATGAGAGCCTCTCCATTCTCAGACACAAAGCATATAGTAATGTTCCTTTCACACCACTCTCGGCATGAATATTAAGGGATGCCCTCTCCGTTCTCTCACACTCACTGTTGTTTTACTATTTCAGAATGTGTCATGGGTATTGTCATGATTTAAATCTAAGGAGGAGATGAGAGTTTATTATTGGTATAAGAAATTTCTCACTTGTGTACTTCCATCTTGACTTGTTTATTGCTATATTGGATGTAGTCCATGGCGTCACTGAGACAAGCTATCTTGGTAACTCTTTTGAGAGAAAATGCAGTTTATATAGTCTCTAAAAGCCAAAAACATTGACTGAGATTCTAGTTTTGATCATAGAATTTGCTAATTCATACATTTTTATATCATATTGAAGTTTATTTGCACATCGAGTATATAATACGTTTTGCAAGCAATAAGAATTGTTTAGGCTTAAGATTACTGTGCAATGATTTGATATCTCACCTTCAATACACATCCTTATATATACTACTATTGTCATATTTAAAAGGTAGAGTATCCACCTAACCCATGCTTATGCTCTTCATTCTAGAACATTCTTCATGATTTTTTTGTTTGTTTGTTTTTTTCTCCAGTTAGTTATTTTCATCCAGTTAATCCTAAAATGCAAACAACTGCCAGGAACATCTTACATATTTCAGCTTGTAGCTTTAAAACAGTTAAAAAATAAATAAATAAAAATTGATTCCCTTCTTTAAGGGCTTTTTAGCATGATAAGCAATTTGAATAAAGTCACGTGTTAGTAATGTGGGTGTTCTTTAAGGAATAAGTGATGGCCTTTTGCTTGCTTTTGAATAAATAGTTATTGTTGGACTGTTTCTGTTTTTGAATGTTTAGCAGAACTAATTCCTACAATAAATGCAGCCCGTAGACAGTCACCGTTTACCAGTTTGAGGCCTGTGCAAATAAATACTAGCAAAGTATGTGTGAAATGTTGACTTTGAACTTAGCACTTTATGTGAATAAATTAGCTGAACTTTATAAAGGTTAATAAAAGCGATGTTCTAAAGTTACATGTTTCTTTCTTTATGATAGTTTGCTTTATTTTGAACAATTAATGCTTTAAAAAAACAGTCTTCTCCATGGTATATGCTTGATTACAGTGTAAAAAATAGATGAGCTTATAGATTCCACTCTAAGAGAGATGTTTATAACATGCAGAGTAAAGCTGTGGAAATGCTCAAGGATATAGCGTATAAATGGATGGCAGTTAAAAATGAGATGCTCACCCTTTTTGTTTGTTCCTTATAAGTCTGGTTAATGTTCCCCCCCAATGCTGAAGATAAATCCCAGAATAAAGCAGCGATGGTCTTTTCGTGATGTATCCTTTACCATTGTTTTGTTGTTAACAATAGAATCTGGAATTTTGCTGACTAATCCCACACAATGCATTTTCAGCTTTTTGCAACAAAGAGTGAGACTTTGCTTTTAAATCTCCTATTTAAATGTATTTCTAATCATCAGATGTTAACAGCTGTATCCAATCAGACCTGTTGAGTCATGACATCACATTCCATCTGATAATTATGGTTATCATCTCTAAGACCCTTGGGATTGCCATTGAGGACTGGAACTTTACAGAATATAAGGGAGATTAATTTAAAGATGTGAGTTTGACTGTTTCACACCAGCAGCAATGGAAAATTCACTCACCAATTCACCTTGTGGTGAAGCAAAACAGCACAGGAAGCTATTTTATCTAGGAGACATTCCCATGATGCGTCCATCTTCCACACACACGCACAAGTAGAAGAGTTACAGAGAAGTTCATAGCCATATAAGGCTGCCCATGTAACATTTTAACAAACTGTTGCAGACATGCAAGTAACTCTGATTGGTGAAATGCATCTTCAAAATGGCCCAATGAGGGGCCCCCATTTATAGAGAGGTCAACAAGTTAGGAGCATCCAAAGAAACAACCATGGAATAATCAAGAACACTTCTTTTCTGGTTTCTGTCCAAGCACCAAAGGAACCGTGCGATTCTCGTTCTTTTCAGATTATTAAAAAAATCATGCCTTTCAGTAAAAGTTTGCATTTGTGTTCATAACATACTAATAATGTATCAGATTCTGATGCTATCTTGCCCTCTGTTTACCTCCTAGCTCTGTTCTGTTGTGCTCATGCCCATGCACTGGAAGTGTTTCCCTAATAAGGCAATGGTGCTCCCCCCTTTGATGCCACACAGATATGAAATGTGTTCCTGTCTCCAATTAACCTATTATAGAATGGAGTCTAAGCTTTTAAACAATCCAATTCCACTCCCCACCCTCACATATCTCTCTCCTTCCTTCTCTATGTCCTCTCTCTACCCTGTATTCTCTCCTCCCTCTTTCATTCTGGACCAGAGGGGTTGTCCCAGCAGTGGTTTGAGTGGGGAGAACAGAGAGTTGCACAGTGACCACAGACAGAGCAGGACCTCCATAAAGTCACTGGACCAGTGGGATCGTGAAGGAACGTTCATACAACTGGACATCCGTATTCATTTACAGCTTGAAGGAACACCTACCAAAGGAGCTGAGAGGGACTGACAAAAGGAGCTTTCATAAATTTGGTTTTAATTTCTAGAGGTTAGCAAAGGAAGCCAGATGACAGACTTTAGGGCAGCTCTAAAGCCCCGTTCAGGGCCTAAGCCAGGGTCTGAGATCAAGACAAGCACCCCACCAAAGGTTGACTTTAGGTCATTGCTCAACAAGAAAGATGGTTCACCCAAAGCACCTGCTGCCACTCCACCTCCAAGCAGCACACCTTCAGACTTCAGGTCCCTCCTGAACAAGAAGCAAGCACAAGAACCAGAGAAGACTGAGAAGAATGAACAGAACTCATCAAAGCTAGCACCCAAGACTCCACAGAAGGAAAACCAAAGTGATGTCAATGGCGTAAATGGTGGTGCAATTGATAAAAAGGTTAACATAAAGGAAAGTGCAACAACTGAGAAAAAAGCTAGCTGCACTGATGCAGGAACAACTGAGAAAAAGGACAAAGCCAGCCCAGAGAAGAAGACAACTGATGGACAGATAACAGAGACAAACGACAAAAAGGCAAAAGTTGTGAATGGAGGAGAAAAGGATGCGGGAAAGCTGCCCATTTTCAAACAGCCCCTCAGTGACATCGCTGTGGTGGATGGAGAGAGGTTGAGGTTAGATTGTCAGGTGACCTCTGACCCCCAAGCTGTCATCACCTGGATTCTTGAAGGGAAAATTGTGAAGGCATCCAAGTTCATTGTCTTATCACAGGAAGGTATGAAAGTAGATTTATTTGACCACAATGTACAATGCAATAATTTTCTACACAGTTCTTTATGTCTTTTGATTAACAAATGTGAGACAGCTCCAATAAAGTTTGATTACATTGGGTCTGTGGAGTTATTTAATGATGAGGACAGCTTTAAAACTTCTTTTCCTAAAGTCCCTACTTGAGCTGTGTTGTAAATCACATGCTGAGAGGAATGATGTTAAAGCTGAGGCAGATTCATTGCCAACTGGAGCACTCAGCGAGTGTTATCTTAGTTCCTTGAGCTCATTCACATTAGGTTATTTGATCTGAGGTTTTAAGGTCTCTCTAACCCCTTCCACTGACACGAGGCAGAATGATGACATGGGTCGCAATTAGAAAGTTCTGAAATAGCAATGGAGGATTCCCTGTGAGTCTAAATCAAACAGGGATGTTATGGGTGTCCCCTACATTATCCAGTGCTTTAGGCTCTTGGTTGTTTTGGTCGATTTTATGTTTAGAAAGCAGGGTACGGATTCATCAAAATCTTCTTTTTGTTTGTAAAAATGTTCAATTGTGAAAGTGCATATATTTTATCTTTTTAGAAATTCTTAAGAAAGAGGTGACAGGTTTAATATTAAACCAAATAAATTTGTTGAACATCTTACTTTTGGGGGTTAAGGCAAGTTGGATGTTATGGTAACTAATTACCTTATTTATACTGATTCTTAAGAATATTCCTTTCAGGAAACAGTTTTTTTTTGTCTTAGGTTTTTTCTCTTGAACAATCTTAAGAAAAAAGATAAGAACATTCCTACGACTTGTGTTGGGAATGCAAAATATTATTAACTTAATTCTTCTTTAAAACTAACTAATAGAAAAAAAGACTGAACGATTTTCTTACTTTTTTTCCAGATATTTGTGGTGATGTATTTACTAGTAATTTGTGATAGTGGAATCATTTGCATAAAAATGATTTATTTATTTATTTAAAAACTCAAAGAATTTGAAGCCTTGGGATAAATACGGAAAAATGCTGTAGACTATTCCACTATTCCATTCCTTTATACTTTTTATTTATACTATTTTTGGAAATCAAGTATCTAATTTATCAGAGTCAAGCCTCAATAGCTGTTAAGGCTGTCAACATAGCTGGCATAAGAGGTTTTACAATGTATAATCCCAGCATTTCGTTTCAATTTATAATAACCTTCTGTCTTTAAAACAATTTAGTTGTCACATACACTTGTCATTGAATGCTGCCTCTTATTTTATATCAGGTGAAAAGTGTTCACTCACAATCGACAAGGCTCTACCAGAGGATGAAGGACGCTACACATGTAAGGCAGAGAATGCACATGGTAAAGCAGAGTGTTCCTGTATGGTCACTGTAGATGGTAAGTGTCCTGTCTTCTAGAATTCTCCTTATGCATGTCATTGGAATCATATAATTTTAAGTGAGGGTGTACTACCAATAACCCAGTAACAATACTAACAATGTCAAATTCCTGCGAAACTCAGAATTAAGATTTATGTGAAATAAAGTTGTTGTTTTGGGTTTTTTTGCATTCCTCTAGATCCATCAGACCCATCAGCAGATAAGAAAAACAGGAAGAGCTCTTCTGCAACTCCCACTACAGAAAGTGAGTAAGGACACATGTCTTGTGCTATGTTAATATCTTATTTATAAAGGGATGAAATGTCATTAATCTGTTACTCAACCTCATGTCATTTCCAAATTGGAAAATAAAAACCTCAACTTGTCTTCCATTAGTGGAAGGAGTCATTTGAAAGAATTTTCATGCTGCTCTCTTACTCATTAAAGTGTAAGGGAACCAAAGGGTTGATATGCTCCAAAATTATACATAGAAGCAGACCATGGACTATGTTTTCATGGTCAGCTATGACACTGAGGGTATGAAAGGAACAGATAACGATGATGAGCAAAAAATTCATGTCTTGGTGAACTGTCCATTTATGAGAGCACCTTTAAAAGAAAATCTAGTCATGTCAGGCCATGCCTTATAGTCGTATTCATTCATAAATTAGAGCTGAATGACAATATACTTCACATTTTGTCATGATAAAAGCAGTTGAGATATTCTATGTATTGGTCTACATAAGTGTATGTAGATAAATATGGACATAATTGGAGACAAAGCTGGACATACTTTAAATAAAGAGCTGGGCAATAACATTTTGTAAAACAATCATACATCTGAGATTTGTAGTATATATTTCTTTATATATATATAGGAATCCATTGTTTGTATTAAAAACTGTCTTCACAGTTAATGTCCATTTTCTCCTTTGGATGTCCTTAATCATCTGGAATTGTTGGCAAAAGTCCTTTATTCTGTTACATATTTAGTGAACATTTAATTACAATTTCCCTTTCAAAAATATTTGTCATGTGAGAAGCTGACCTTACAGACGGGAACAATAGTCATCACATGCCCTCTATATAAACTCCCAAAGAGGATTTCCATCACACAGTATCTGATGGCAGATTGTATCTATAGTGCTCAATGGTTTGCCTCTTTGTTTTGTTCCGGCTTTTAACACAATGGTCACACTAGATCCTACATTTTAATCCATGTGATCACGATAGAGTAGAAAATAAACTCAGCTGATTTTGTTTTGGAACAATAGGCAACCAGTTGTACTGCTGCATTTGGTCTTCTAGTATTTCATAAGCATAGCAGCCTCTAAGTGGTTCACATTTACATTGCAGCTATGTTCTTAACAAACAATGTCAAAGTGATTTACAATTTAGTGCACGAAAAGCATGCTAGTGGCAAATACCAGAACAGAGAACATTGTATTCCCACAGTGCTTGTGGAAAAAGTTCAGGTGTGTCCAAGCATAAGAGAGAAAATGAAAGAGAGGAAAGAAGCAATTGAAGATGAAGAGAAGGCCTAAAATGGTAGACTTCTGTGAGCTGAAACACATAAAGATCTGACTGTCCTCTCTGTCTTCCTCACCCCGTTCTCCCCCTTTCTCAGTCTCTCTGTTTGGAGTGTGCTGGAGTATTAGTGGGGTTTACATGTTGCATTGTTTCTTGACGGCGATCAAACCTTAAATAAATAGTGGAGAGAGAGAGCCACTGCTTCCTGGATCTTGGAGACCCTATATTTAGCATGTCCGTATAAGGGGAATTCCAGCAAGACAGTGTCCGCACAGACACTCTCTCTCGCTCTGGATGCTGATCGGGAGCAGCAGTTTCCTTAGAACTCCTGTCAGTTCTTAGAAAAATGTTGACTATAGTTATTTCCTTTGAAAATGTGTCGAATGAAATTTCAGTTATGTGGACAGAGTTGATTGCTGGAAATTTTTTACATCTGCATTGCTTGGTTTTTTTACTGAACAAAGAGTTATTTATTTAATATAAGAGTTTACAATTTATTTATTATTATTATCAATAAGCAAGAAAATAACATTTAAAATTCCTGCAATATAACTCATGGGTATTACGATACATATAATATCACACTGTTTTGTGACTTCTCTCATTTTTTCCAAATTATGCATCATATTAATATTCTTTTTTTTTTCATATTAGACCTATAATAAAAATGCAATACACATGTCTCCACATGTCATAACCCTTTTTCTTTTATAGTGTATGTGTATGCCATTTTTGAGATAATAGCCTCTATAAAAAGCTCTTTGACAATTACCAGTTTAAAATCATTGCTATCATAAAACAAAATATAAACCTATTGATGAATATCTTCTTGAATAAAAGAAATAAGATATTATATTTATAATATGAGCAAAATGTCTCTTTAAAAAACAGCCTAACCAATGCTAATGTATTTTTTAAAAATGGTGTTACAAATTACATTATTAATATTTGTTTTGAAAATTTGATATTTGATTTCAAAAAATCATTATTAATGCTTGTAGTTCCTTCAGTATAAAAAGTGTTTCTTCCTTCTTTCATTTCTTTTGTTTTCCATGGAACTCAAAAGTAATTTAGAATATCTTATTTTGTGTTCCGTAGAAGAAAGAAAACTAATTTGAGAGCCAACATGAGGAGGAGTAAAAACTATGATAATTTTTGGCTGAACTATCCCTTTCATGGAATGTTTATTTTAATAATTATTTAAATATGTTTAGCTAAAAATATGCAGTAGATGCTATTTTATGTCAATACATGCTCTCTCTCTTTTGCAGATGAAGCCAGAATAAAGAAGAAACCAGCTCCCCCCAAACAGGGTAAGATTACTCTCCCATTATCCCTTACATAACCATACAGGCCCAAGAAATATTTGACCTGAAGGCCTCGAACAGAGACACGTTCTTGTGTGATAAGCTGTCTTGCAGAATACTGATAGTAGACAGACAGAGAGAGAAAATACGGAATAACTATTTTCCATGAGAGTGTTGAATATGAACCTATGTTTGCTTATGATGGCATGCAGGTTCTCCGCCACAGTTTCTGCAGTTCCCTGGAGATCAGAAGATCAGGGCAGGAGAAAAGGTGGAGCTGTTGGGCAACTTTGGAGGGACGGCACCCATAACTTGCACCTGGCTCAAATTTAAAAAGCCGGTAAGAACAGAGAGTTTGTACAATGACAAATTATTGGGTCCAAATCTTCTGAAATAAAGACAACTTTTAACTAAATTTCTCAAGTGAGCACTAAGCACTTAATCTAAAATTGAGAGCACAAATATTTCTTGTAAAAATACTTTTCGAAAACAATTTTGGGACAAAAGATAGTACTCTGATCAGGATTTTTGTACTGATTTCACTGATTCTAGTACCCTTTTTTGGGGCTCAGTATCAATTCACAGTTAACACAGTTAACTGAATCAATGTTACATAAAGTACTATTGGTCAGTTAACTGATATTCAGATAAATAGAAATGTATTTAATTGAACTATCAATAGTCCTTTTATTGTAATATAGAAAAAAACATATTGAATAATTTAATTTTAATAGCTTTATTGTATTGCCTGACTTTTGATTGACTGTCTAAGACAACATGCACTTTTATTTTAGAGAAAAGTTGTGAAGATATAGAGCATATGTTAACTGAACAGCTGCTACTGTTAATAGAAAGTGAAAATTATTTAATAAAGAATTTTGGGAAACCATTTTAATGTAACACTTTAGAATAGGGAACACTTATTCACCATTAACTACGACTTTTCCCTCAATTAATAATTTGCTGCTTAGTTAGTAAGGTAGCTGTTAAGTATTGGGTATTAGGGATGTAGAATAAGGTCATGTAGAATTAGGCATTAATATGTGCTTAATTACTACTAATAAATAGCTAATATTCTAGTAATATGCATGCTAATAAGTAACTAGTTAAGAGACCCTAAAATAAAGTGTTACCAAATTTATTACACATTCTCAGAAATAAAGGTACAAAATCTGTCACTGGGGCGATACTAATTTGTACCTTTAAGGTACCAAAATGAATCCTTTAGGTACAAACATGTACCTTTTGAAAAGGTACCGCCCAAGTTTTTGTACCTTTATTTCTGAGAGTGTAGGGAACAATTCTCACTATTAACAAGTTGTTTATTAGCATGCTTTGTTATTAACATGTTGGCTGTTTATTAGTACTAAAGCGCATATTTTGCATGACCAAATTATATGTCCCTAATCCTACCCAATATCTAAACTTAACAACTACCGTAATAATAAACAGGCAAATTAGGAGTTTATTGAGGCAAAAGTCATAGATAATGATCTTAATGGCAAAAAATTGGCTCTTAAAATAGAGTGCCACCGAATTTTGCTGGTTGCATAAGCATTTTATATTCACTTCCCCTCTCACATTGTGAGCAGACTTGCATCCTTATGTGTCATTAGCATGATTGGTTTTTGTGATTCGTCAAGTTCAGAGACCACTGATTGATTCATTGCTGATTCACTGAAGCATTCGTAGTATAAAACAAATGAACTGATACATTAATGTATAAAACGAAGCAGAGATTATGCAGAACTCATGTTGTGTTGCACTTTGGGAACTAATGTTAGATGATGGTGAAATGAGAATTGTATGGCTGTTGCCTATTGTGATTTTTACATGTTGTTTTCTAGAGTTTAGGCTGACTGAAAAAAAAATCTTTGAAAAACTGAATAATTTCAGTAGTAAGGATAAGTTTAGATTTTATGATTACTTGGTGTACATGTTTAATATAAAAAAATTGTTAAAGAAGAGGTAAAAATGAAAAGAAGAAAGCCTAAAGTCCTGTATTATATACTGAGACACATTGTATACTCTTCTCCTGTTTAGATCCAGCCAGAAAGTGGGGGCATTTCCATAGAGACCACAGAGAACAGCAGCCACCTGACAATTGCAGCGAGTGACCAAGATCACTGTGGCTGCTACACTCTTGAACTGCAGAATAAATTTGGTACCAAGCAGGCTTCACTCAACCTTACCATCGTAGGTATGGGAGTAAGCAAAGACAGGAAGAGACACATAATGAGAAGCAGGAAGGAGGAAGATTTTATTATGAGAGACTGTATTTATCCCTTTGATGCAACATACTGACATAAAGCATATTTACTAGTAATCTCCCTATCTTTCTATGCATTGCTTTCTGTATAACTAATGCTGACCTCTTCTATGTAAATCTTTGTCCCAGATAAGCCAGATCCCCCTGCCGGCATCCCTGCTGCCTCGGACATCCGCAAGTCCTCGCTCACCCTCTCCTGGTACGGCCCCACTTATGATGGAGGCAGCATTGTCCAGTCCTACAACCTGGAGATCTGGAATTCGATTGACAACACGTGGATTGACCTCACCTCCTGTAACAGCACTTCATACCACGTCCAGAACCTTCTCGCCGATCGTCAGTACAAGTTCCGTGTTCGAGCTGTTAATGTATATGGAGTCGGAGAGCCCAGTGCAGAATCTGAGCCCATTACAGTGGGAGTGGAGGAGGTAACAGGTGAGAAAGAACATCTGATTAATTGTGATACTATTGATTGAGAAAGAATCAATGGGGTCCAAAAATCTGAAGCCAACACAGTCCTACGACCAATTTGTACATATAAGGTGGCAAGGTTTGTACGAATTTGTATGACCTTGCTTGTACGATTTTGTAAGATGTTTCTAAACCCCAGTGGTGGGTAGGTTTAGGGGTGAGGTTAGGTGTTGGTCATTCATACAAAATCATACAAATAACTCATAAAATTCACACGATTTAGCAAAAATCTTATGAATGTGTACAAGTGAAGTCGTACAAATTAGCCACCTTGTAAAATATGTAAGAATTGCTGTGAGATCGGCTGAAAAATTCTTACATAATGTAATGTAATTCCTACAGAAATCCTACATGATATAATACATGCATTTCCATGACAAATTTGTCTATCACCGATTTTAATGATTTTAATTTTAGAATTTCTCCTTCTCCTTCCTTTATGGCAGCATCACTACAATTGGCATAACCTCAAGTCTTGTGGTTATGCATAAATTAATATAATGAATGTTATACAATATGTTAACAAATGTAATGTGTCAAATGTATCTATAGATATTATATATATATATATATATATATATATACAGTGGGTACGGAAAGTATTCAGACCCCCTTAAATTTTTCACTCTTTGT
>JAUCMR010057690.1:0-18369 GCA_032357425.1 Enteromius argenteus | reverse complement strand
CGAATCTACCAAAAATAAGCCTGACTAACCGAAATAAGCCTGGCTTATTCTCTAATCTTGGTTTATGGAACAGGCCCGGGGTCTCTTTCCATCTATATGCAATTGCAACAATTTTTTATGCCTTAATGAAAATAAAATGAATTCATTTTTTTTGGTCCCAGTGATTAGAGTGTATACAATTTCGAAACTACATATGTCTCCATACAGTACCAATTGTGTCAGAAATGTGGGTGTTTTGTTTGACAATCTCAAGTTTGACAAGCAGATCAGTACCAAGTACTAAGTCATGTTTTTATCATATCCACCTTGTATCCAAGTTTTTCATAGCTTGAAGTTGCAATACACACATATTTTACATGTGCCCTGTGTTTCTCGTCTGCAGTTAGTCAAGAACGCAGCAGCTCGGCTTCTTACTGGAAAGCATAGATATGAGAAAATTACACCGGTATTAATCTCACTTTATTAGCTTCCAGTAAAGTACAGAATTGATTTTAAAATTCTACTGTTTGTTTTTAAATCTCTTCACAATCTGGCCCCACTGTACTTAACTGAGTTGTTATAGCCTCATACCTTGTCAAGATCACTCAGATCTATGAACTCAGACCTGCTGTACGTTCCTAGGACAACGGTAAAAATGAGAGGTGACTGTGCCTTTTCTGTTGTTAGCCGAAAACTCTGGAATAGTCTTCCCTCTCACATCAGAAATGATCCAACCTTGTCTGTTTTCAAATCCACTCTAAAAAACATTTTTTTTCTCATTATTATATTGATATTCCATGACAAATTTTCTCTGATATCATTCTTAGGATGCTACACATTTTTACAGCTTGTGTATATTCTGGGAATTTTCAAGCATTATTCTTGTGGTTATTTTAAATTTTACTCTTGTTTGTAATGTTTTCAGTAAAGAACTTTGGTCAATCTCAGTTGTTTTAAAAATGTGCTATATATAAAAAAAATAAATAAATTGTACTGTATTGTATTGTATTGTACTGTCAAATAAATTAAATTAATGAAATTTAAACTACAATGAAAAACATTAAATCTGTACTTTTTGTTGGCGACGCTATTTCCTGCCAGCCTCATTCGCCGCCCCCGGCAATGATGTGCTGTGAGATTCAGTTGCGGAAAAAGCTGAGGTCCCTCCCACTTCGAAGTCTCCAGGCTGCAGCGATATATACTTGGTTTCACAATGGATATATCCAATTTAAGGAGCTTCAAAATAAGTGCCACCATCCACCAGGATTACCAAGGTAGAAAGGAAAAAGAAAAAAAAAAAAAAAAAAAAAACACAAGACTGTCATATAAGTCATATACACCTAGGATGGCTTGGGGGTGAGAAAAAAATGAGGTACCTGTAATTTTCATTTTTGAGTGAACTGTTCCTTTAAGACTGGTTTTGTAGTCCAGAGTCACAAATAATTTACAACAAAGCTCTAATGTCAAAATTAGTAAACAAGTTTAATAAACACTGTAACAAATGTATTACTCTTTTTTTAAAGTTAGTTTAACTTTCTAGTTTGTAAGTGATGTTGAATATTGTGTCATTCAACACTTTTTCCATCAAAGTGTTCACCTTGTCACAGAACATTCACCTTGGCACATTATTGGGGCAATCGTGGCCTAATGGATAGGGAGTTGGGCTTGTAACCCAAAGGTCGCGGGTTCGAGTCCCATGTCCGGCAGGGATTGTTAAGGGCATTGCAGAAAATATTACTCAAGTGTAAGGATAACTTAAGGTATAGGGGTGGTTTGCGAACAGGTTTTAAGACCTGGCTGGCTAAACTGAAAAAAGCTTGCACTGACATATCTAAAAATACATTAGTGACATTGATTTGCCTTAAAACACTCACAAATAATGCTTTTTTGCAAGGCATGTTTGTAAAAGAATACTTAAATGTCCTCATTTAACAAAGGCCTAATCCTGGCTTAAACTAATCCATATCCGGGAAACCGCCCCTTAAGGTGCTTCATGCAACTGAGCACTGAGGTATTGGGTTGGACTCTACATTATTGTGGCTATTGATTAAAAAATAGAAAATATATCATGCATTCAAAAATGTGTTTCAAAAAATATGACTTCTAAAGAAATGTAGAACTTTTGGCTGTACAAGAGAATAAAGAAATATCAGCATTAACAGCTTTTGTGCAATAATTGACTAAAAACCTTCAAGTGCTATCAGAAATTTCTTATGTCATGATTATGAGCTTGTTGTATTCAAGTGCTTTAATGTCAGAACGAATCAAAATGTAGCATCCCATTGGTCAACAATCATAAATATTCACCGCACTATGTATTCAGTTTGCTGACAATTCTGGAATTTCTGTCAAATACATGCTTATTTCACTGCTAATAAAACATACAATATGCTTCAAATGATCATTCATATAAAGCCTATAAATACACTACTTTAGCGACAAGACAAAGGGATGTACATGTCGAACAGCACTGACAGCAGCAATGGTTGTCCTCTCCACCACTGTTTAAAGTTTATGACCCGCTTAATTTGGAAACTCCGGTATCAAAATTATTTTAGAATTTTGCAGTAGCAAATATGACTTGAGCAGCCATTCGCATCCAATTTCCGATTAGGGAACTCAGATTTAGGACCAGTCTGATAGCATGTAATGTGCAGTAACAGGTGAAACTGTATTTGGACTAATTTTAATATACATGTATCTACATAAAACAAGGGCATAAAACAGGGGTGTCCAATCCTGCCCCTCTAGTGTCCTGCTGAATATAGTGCCGCAGCGAACGATAGGTGTATGACATCAAAGTACCGCTAAAGTGATTATAACAAGCATATGGAATCAGCTGTCAAACACTCTTGTGGTAGTTTGATTTCATACACCAGGGCTGTTCAAACTCGGTCCTGGAGGGCCGATGTCCTGCAGAGTTTAGCTCCAACTTGCCTCAACACACCTGCATTGACGTTTCTAACATGCCTAGTAAGAGCTTGATTCGCTGCTTTAAGTGAGATTGATTAGGGTTGGAGCTAAACTCTGCAGGACACCGGCCCTCCAGGACCAAGTTTGGACAGACCTGCCATACACCAATCGGTCGCTGCATAATACTGTTTGTTATGCACATACAAATTCCTTGCATGAGCAAACATACTTGGCAATAAAGCTCTTTCCGATTCTGAAATTTCTTACAGGGTAAATCCACAGATGGCTTTGAAATTGCTTCTTTTTTATAAATCTTTTACCACACTGAAACACACTACAAGTTCTTTGCAGAATGAGTTTGCAAATGACGCTTCAGGTTACTTTTATACATGAAACTCTTGTCACACTGAAGACATGTGAAAGGCTTCTCTCCAGTGTGAATCCTAATGTGAATGTTAAGGTTTCCTTTAAGCGTGAAACTCTTTCCACACTGTGGGCAGGCGAAAGGCTTCTCTCCAGTGTGCACTCTCGTGTGGCTGTCAAGAGACGACTTGTTTTTAAAGGTTTTGCTACAGTGAAAGCATACGTAAGGTTTCTCTCCACTGTGAGCTATCACATGATTCTTGAGGTGTTTCCTGTCTGTGAAACTCTCTCCACACTGCAGGCATCTAAAACCGCCGTCTCTGGAGTGAGTGCTCATGTGGTTATTAAGGCTTAAATGATATCTGAAACTCCTCCCACACTCAGCACAAACAAACGGCTTCTCTCCGGTGTGAGTTCTCAGGTGGGCATTGAGGGTGGGTTTGTGCGTAAATCTCCTTCCACATTGTGGGCAGAGGTAAGGCTTCTCTCCATTGTGAATTCTTAAGTGGCTCCTAAGGCTTCCTTTTCGAATAAAACATTTTCCACACTCTTGGCATGTGAAAGGACTCTCTCCTGTGTGAATTCTCATGTGGATTTTAAGGCTTCCCTTTTGATTGAAACTTACTCCACACTGCTGGCAGGTGAAAGGATTCTCTCCCGTGTGAATTCTCATGTGGACTTTAAGGTTTCCTTTCTTGTTGAAACTTTTTCCACACTGTTGGCAAGTGTAGGGCTTCTCTCCAGTGTGAATTCTTACGTGGACTTTAAGGTTTCCTTGTTGGTAAAACCTTTTTCCGCAATGTTGACAGGTATAGGGCTTCTCTCCGGTGTGAATTCTCATGTGGACTTTAAGGTTATCTTGTTGATCAAATTTCTTTCCACAGTGAATGCAGGTGAAACTACTACCGGTTGCTTTCTTTCGAGCTCTTTTTTTGGACAAAGTCTTTTCAGTCTGTGAACAAGAAAAAGATTTTTCTTCAGTTTTGAAGTCACAATATTCTTCATGCCGATCTTTGTTGCTTTTTTCATCCAGTTCTTCTCTCTCCTCTTTTAGCACCATCTGGTCTATAGTGTGAATAAAGACAGACACAAGTTTACCCCAGTGTAATGCACAAAGCTTTTAGAATTTTATAACATCAAAACTAATTACAAGCTTTGAACAGCCTTGTTCCTCAGTACTTTTGCAAACTTCTATTGTGTTACAATCCATCACACTTATTATCATGACAAAAGTTATGGTCTGTGGATAATACTTTGACTGCTGAAGTAGTTTAACTGGACTCAGACTAGAATATTCTTCAAATCACAATTACAGTGCATCGGTCAGCTCAGTTGTACCCAAAAACACTTCTCCTGCTCTGTATTGAATTAGTATCCAGGTCCTTGAACAAAAAAAAAAAAATCTTTTAAAAAGACATAATCTTTGTTGTTGTCGTTATTAGCCAAATAATAAACAGCACAATTTGCAGACGGACTTAAATAAGCAGGCATATTTTCAGGCCAAATAGATACCACCCAAGACATCACCTCAGAAGACCAATGTGCAGTGATTTTAAAGGGTTAGTTCACCCTAAAATGAAAATTTTGTCATTAATTACGCACCCACATGTCATTGCAAAGCTATAAGAGCTTTGTTTATTTTCAGAACACAAATATTTTGATGAAATCTGAAACCCCCCCAAAGACAGCAATACAACTGAAATGATCCCTCATCCAGAAACATACCCAAGTAAAAACACCAGTAAAACAGTCTGTGTGACATCAGTGGCTATATCTTAATTTAGGTTCTGAAGATGAATGAAGATTTTATGGGTTTGGAACAATATGAGGGTGAGCAATTAAATGAGAGAATTTTCATTTTGGGGTGAACTTAACTTAACTTTACAGATGCCATAAGTAAGTGAATGGTTGTTGTAGTAGGACTGACAGACAGACATTACACAAGTGCAGGCTAAAATTGGAAGAGACAAGAGATACACATCACAGGGTGGGAAAGCACACAGTGTGGTGTTTCTGTGACTGTACAAAGCACATGAATATAATGCAAATAATTGCTTCACACTGCTTAAGTTGGCATTGCAATATGGGGTAATGCAAAAACAAAGCTAAACCTACTGTTACACTGTTAAAAAAATAATAATAATAAAATAAAACTTAACCCTGGTGTGTCACACTCGTTCCAAGTCAAATAAAACCTCTTCCAAGACATTTTTCAAACCCTGGTGAAAACAAATACACTTCCATAATGTAATTCAAGTGCTCTCTTTTTGCACACTAATTTTGTACTTAATACATTTTTTCACCTTTTCACAAAGTTCACCTTAAGAAATACTAATGAATCATTTTTAATATATTAAGTTCCAAATTAGTGTGCAAAAATAAAGCACTTTTAGTGCACTTGTTTTTCACCTGGAAAGAATTTATTAATGTATGTAAGAATTTGAGGATAAATCAAAACCAACCTGTTTGTGTCTCAGTATCTTCATGTTTTACTCTGAATGTTTCTTCAATCCTCACGTCTTCTCTTTCTTCTTTAATGAATGCCATCTAATAGTGTATTACGTGGATCTCAGCTGCTTCAGGAGTTTTTCTCTGTGTTTGGACACTCTGTCCTATTTAAGATGGGAAAATAAATCCCAATTAAATCTCTGTGTGCATCTTAATCATATGAACACTTTCTGTTTTTCACGCGTGGGTGCGCTTCTCTCACACAAAATAACGTTCAATAAATGTTGAGTCAAATATTAATGTTCAATTTAATACGTCCCGACTTAAACACTATTAACGCTCAAAACTCGAGCCTTTCTCCAGCCGAATCACACAGATGCAGGAGCGCAGTGCGGCACAAGTAAATGACGTCACAACACCACGCCAAAATAAAAGTCCTTCCCTCACTGAAGTGAAATGTCTACTAATGCATCATATCTTTTTTCCCTCAAAATTATTTTTGAGATTGACATAAGTAAACAGAGTACGTTCAAGCTCTAACATGCCTTAGCTTTTTTTTTTTTTTTTTTTAAGAAATAAAACTCAAAAGCAGTCTGCTGAATGTAAAATTGCTGGGAAGAAACAAAAACAAATTAGACAACAAGAAGGGAATTACTATCAGTGGCACCTCAGGGATTTATTTTTTTATTTTTAGTTATTTAGGTTTTATTTATTTTTTTTGTGGGGGTGGCTGAAAGGGGCCATATACATAGACTACCAATACCAATAAATCTTATCTAATGGCAGACATTTTTTTGGCATTACTATTAATTCTAGTATAAAGCGTATAAAGTTACGCTTTAAAGCTTTTTGTAAAAAGTATTCTCTGTAGGATAGAGCAAAGCATGTCCTGATTTTGCCAAATACTATGTGTCCCAAGGTCAACATATTTGTTGACCCTGGAACAACATTTTAATGCAAAAATATAGTCTTGACCATATCTCTACACCTAAACCTAACCTTGCCCATGAGTAATGCCTAAAATCAGAGAAATCAGAAAACACTGATTGTAAGCCTAAACTTCACAAAAAATGTAAACTGTTTCTTCAAATCTGATTGGTTATGTTGACCCGGGGACATCTTCCACTTTCCACTTCCATCAGGTTAGTGATAGAGGAAAATAGAAAAAAAGTCACTCTGCAATTCAACTGCAAGTAACATGTTTATTTATTAATTTAACTTCATCAAAACAATTGTTACAGTAAATGTGAATGTTCATTTTGTTTTAAAGTCAAGAGAAAACTGATTGAAAAGAAAATCAACCATTCATAATGAACACATGGACAAACTACAGTTAACAAAGAAACATTACACAACAGTTAAAATATTGCATATTATATGGCCTAGTTTCTCATCATAACACTAGGTTACAACCTTTGAAAATAGCATTAGTAATTATAAAACCTATATGTACTTGGTCACATATACTACAACACAAAAGGATATTACTGTATCATTTAAAATACTGCATTTTAAAAAAGGCACCTATATAAAGTACATTTTCCATTAAACCGAAAAGATGTACATGTTTTTTTATACTAATTCATAATAAGATGTGGCGTAGGGTTATGAGTGCATTTTATATGTGCAACAACCTATATTCAAAAAACATATACATCACATATTATCTATTATCCATTTCCTTTGTCTGTAGTCGCTGCTCGGAGTCCCGTTTTTTTTTAAGCCCCATTTTATCATTCTTGTTATAGTACATTTCAATTTGACAAATGTGACAAAAAAGAAAAGAGCATGTGTCTAATTCAACACATTAACCCATGGATACACAGTTAAGTGTAAACATAGTAACTTAACACAATAGTTATATTACAGTTTAACATGAAAACCTAACATTGATAAAAACAGTGACGACTTATTGCATTCTGTACTTGTTCACATATTTTATTTATAGCTTTAATCTCCTGTTGCCATGTCGTCTTTTTGCAAATACATCAATTAAATCTTCCAGGTTAATGGCCCAAGCTCTTTCTGACTCCTAAATTACTGTCTTTCATCACTAATGGTGCTTCTTAGGTAGGTTTCAGTTCACTTAAGCAGAGAAAAGCTACGCTCACATGCTGCTGTGCTGACATTCAAGGTGAAATTTTACAAAGTCATTGAAAAACTCATTAAAGACCACTTTGAAAGGTTCAATAAACATCATTTCTAGTAGATTTTCTGGTGTTCTAATCCATTTTTCCTCTCTCATAAAGTCTTTCTAGCTGAGAAACCTCATGTCAGGTCATCAATGCTATAGTTGTATGTTGAGGCAATTACAGAAATTGATCATCAAGATGCTCAATCATTTACCCCCATGTCATTCAAGATATTTTGTATGAAAACCGGGATGCTTGTGACTTTCCCATTTACTGCCAAGTAATGAACACTGTCAAGGTGCACAAAAGTATGAAAGACATCATCAAAATTGTCCATCTGCCTTTCAATCTGAATGTTATAGATGGTTTCTTCAGGTGCACGCACCTGGACCTAAGATAACTTCCAGACTGCCTGATGTTTATCGGTCTTTGTTTATCAGTCTGGTTAATGTCACTGGCTACAAATGCAGCTAATGATGAGTAATGAAGTTGGTCTCAGGTTATTTTTCTGTGAGATGTCGTCCATACATTTATTTTTATTTTTTTGTGGCAACCTGCCACGATTTTTAAACTGACCGATTTTCCAGAAGACTTTGTTGAATAAACATGAGCACATAATGCACATTTAAAAATCAAACAGAGGCATGAGTGTTTTTATATCACTGTTTTTCTGAAGGAAGAGAATGAGTTTGCATTTTTAATAAATCCATCTAATTTAAGCAGCAAACATATTTTGCTTGTTATCAAAAAATAATCTACTTTAGAAGGACTTAGCTGCTGTTGTTATTGATTCGATTTGGATGTCTACCAGAAATTAGGGCCACAAAAGCACGCATGTGCAGTAACACTTGTTTATGTTGTTGTCGTTGAAACAGTCTATAAAAGGGATGGGAATATTTTTTGTGGTTGCTTGTCTAAAATTTAAAATCATTGGTGTACCTGTAAGCCAATCACATAACATTTGGTTATGACATATGTTATGTGCCGGCTTAGCTGCCTTGAACTTAACACAGATGTAAACATAGTTATGCCTTCATAGGAATGACTTTTGTTGATTATGTGAAGTAAATCTACACATCCACGGTACAATTAGTAAACTATATTTTTTTTAAGATTAATTTTTTGGTGTTTTTGCCTTTATTTGATAGGATAGATCACAACTGACAGGAAGTGAAGCAGTAGAGGGATAGGTGGATGGGATCGGGAAAGGCCTGCGAGCCAGGATTCAAACTTGTGACACCCAAAGTGCAAAAGTTACTGTATACAACAGCTACAATCATGACCAAAGAAAGCAATATGGAGTGAGTACATGGGCCTGTGTACTACTTTAACACACCACCATCACGGCGGAGAAAAATCCTCATTGGCTTGACAAGACACCTTTTCGGTCTGGTGTTATTGATGGAGGAAGAAAGGAGGCAGAGAGAAACAAACAAAAAACAAGCTTCTGGAGGTGTCTAGTTCTTCACTTTTAGCACCAGAGCTGTAAAATACAACCTGGCTGAGGAGGAGTATCAGATCATAGACAGGATCTAGACCTTTAATGTCATCCCAACTGCTGAGGAACAGCTGGAGCAGGACATCCTGCCTGGATGAAAGGTAAGAATAATAAATCTATGATAAATATATTATAAATGATCTATCCACCTTTGCAGATAAGCAATTGGGGTTAATATGAAGCATATATTTTAATAATCCACATTCACAAGCATTATAAAACCATCAAAAAGCTGGTTGAAGCAGGATTTGGCTTTGTGTATGAAGGGACACGCTGCACAGGAACATAGATGGACTTAAGGTATGAATTTTTTTCTGTACAGTACAGTGGCCCAAGTGAGAGATGGGGAGGAAAAAAGCCCAAGACCCAAGTCCCATTTGAGAATTTCTGTGATCTGATCGACCACAATGAGAGTGTCACATGCTTCAGTTATTTTGCGTGTCCCTTCTGTAGAGCAACTGGGGTCAAAGCACACACCATCGCCATCCACCAGTTAGTAGACAAAAACTATAGCTCTGTGTATGTCATGTCAAACATTTGAGTAAGACCTTTCTACTTGGCCATGGCCAGACTGTACAGTATGTCAGAAAACTGTTTTAATATTATATTTATTTCTGTAATGGCTTGTGAGAGTTTGCATGCGTGCAAGTATGTTTCCACCAGGGCATGACATTAACTTGTGTGTGTGTGTGTGTGTGTGTGTGTGTGTGTGCAATGCATGTGTGAACATGTGTAGAGAGAGGCATTAAATGTCCTCATTGTGATCAGATACATCTGAATGGTCCATGAAAGATGGTCTTCGTGACCTGAGGCTTCCAGCATGCCATAAGTTGATAGCTGGGGCTGGATCAAAGTCTGCAATAGGGGCAGAGGATAGCTGTGCAGTTAGAAGGTCAGACAATGTCTCACTCTTAAGACTGGCATGCCAGTCACTTTTTACCAGCTTCATGGCACTGAATCCACGTTCACAATCTGCTGTTGAAGCAGGAATGGAAAGGATGAGGTCAACCACGTGTAATATGTCTGGGCAGTATTGGTCAAGCTGGCGATTGATTGCAGGCCAGGTAATGTTTCATAGGACACCATGGTTATGATATATCCTGGACTTCAGAATAGTCCACTGGTCTTGGATTTCTTCCACCTTCAACCCAGATTTCTGAAGCAGAGGTGTGTAACAAGGTCCTGGATGTCAGAATCACCGAAATCTGCAAGAAGAATAAAAGATATAGAAGATGTGCTAGGCAAATATGACATCAGTAACTTTTGTTGTAGTAATGTTTTTTGTAGTCATTTTTAATTGTAAATAAAAAAAACTAACAAGCTCACCGCCATTTATGTCCTCCTCTGGCCAATAGCAGAAGTTAGTGAGCCGCATGGCACTCAGGATCCCGTGGTTCATATCTTCAAATCTGTTGAGCATTAGCCCATACCACCTCGGGGCAGGATATTCCCCTTGTCCCAGCCAGAGACAGAAAAAATGAATCAGTATATTAAAGAGGAACTAGCCAAAGGATTCATACGCCCGTCTACATCTCCAGCCTCGGCAGGTTTTTTCTTTGTCAAGAAGAAGGACGGCGGCCTTCGACCCTGCATTGACTACCGGGCACTTAACGAACTCACTATAAAGTACCGATATCCGCTCCTTCTGGTTCCTGCAGCTCTTGAACAACTCCGGTCAGCCAGGTACTTTACCAAATTGGATTTACGTAACGCCTATAACTTGATACGTATCCACGAGGGTGATGAATGGAAAACAGCCTTCTCAACAACCAATGGGCACTACGAGTATCTTGTGATGCCGTTTGGGCTGTCCAATAGTCCCTCAGTTTTCCAGTTCATGATTAATGAAACATTCCGTGATATGCTCAACCGATTTGTTATCATCTACATAGATGACATCCTGGTGTATTCAACGGACACACATTCATCATGTGAGAACTGTGAGAATCTGCTCTGCCCTCATATACCTGTCTGCTTGTTGTTGTGACCTTTGCCTGCCTGACTCTGATTATTAAAACACTGCATTTGGATCCAATGTCTTCCGAGGATTCCTTACAACTGAGCTGTCAGTAGAACTGTCACTCATAACAGACAGAAATTTTGTGGTGGCTAGAGCTTTTGTCTCTCTGCCTCAGCAATGAAATGCATGAACTCTTGAGCACGTTTTGAGTTCCTGTAAGTGCTACCTATTTTCAAGCCTTTTTTCTCATCCACCCTAGAGAAAACACAACGTTAACTAACGTTAGCATTATAAACTCAATTACATGATCTTGCTTAGCTAACAATAAAACACTGGGCTTTTCCACAATAAAAAAACACTTCAGTTACTTACTCGCACATCCAGACGTAGTCTGTGCATGGTTTTTTTTTCTTTGCAATGAACTAGCCAATCTCGCCCTAATTTCCATTTCTCCTTAAAGTGTCTTACCTTCCTCTTATCTTGTTCCTCTTGTTCATTTACAACAGTACCAGCAGGGTCTGAAACACCAGTTATATGCTGCCACATAATACTGTCCAAGTAGGCCTATCGGTTGAGAGTAACTTTACAGCTTCTTACCGCAGGTTATCACTGCTAACAGAAACGTTAACGCACGTTCTAAACAAGTTGTATCAGAATGTTGATATAGGTGCTCATGGGAGTTTTATGCGCATAATATTACATTGCAATGCGTTTATTATATCAGATGCCTTTAGAGAAAACTACAACAAAAATATATTGTCACACCAAAGAATAAACTACCCGCCAAAGTGGCTAGTGAGACTACAGTTATTACCTGCCACAGCCTAATTTTATCCGCATTTGGCGGGTGGGCGGGTGCCAATGTCAAGCCCTGGTTTCCACAGTGTTTTATTTTTCCCTACTCCTTTCCCATTCGTCTATCCGTTCATGGACTGGTGTTGTGTGTGGAATTTAACTAAACTGTACACTGGCTGTTTACATTTTTGTACACCATCTGTTTGTTTTAAAAAACATATTTCCCATGTTTAAAAACAAAATAAAAAAATGCATTCTTCTATCTTAGAAACATTGCAAAGCTACAAAACATGTTAGCTGTTTCTGATGAACAAAGGCTAGTTCATGAATTTGTGACCTCTAGACTAGAATATTGTTATGCACTGCTAGTAATGCACAAAACATTAAAACTTACTTTTAAAGCGCCCCTATTATGCATTTTTTGAAAATGACCTTTCATTCAGTGTGTAACAACTCTGTTGTGAATGAAAACATCCTGCAAAGTTTTAAATCTGAAAGTGCACCACGTTACTGTCTCTCAAAAGAAAGAGTCGGCTCTGAATCATTGAAACGAAATCACTTTTAAAACGAGTCCCAAGCCGTTTCATATTAACATCAGAATGAAACATTAGCACATTGCCCTCCAACTTCGGGATCTTTTTTGGGTTAGTCTAAATGAAAATCCAACTTTATTCTTTTCCACTAGGTGCTGCTTTTGGAGTGTTAAAAGCTCACAAATGCTGCTTCAAATTAAATCGACCAATCACCAGAAGGGTTTGGAAAAATGAATTGCGGAGTCGTTGAATAAACAAGGTAAAAATATATGCATACTATAAGAACATAAGTGTTTTTTGACCTTGCATGCATGTCAGTCTGTTTGAGATTCCCAAAACCAAAATATGAACCTTTCATAACCCATAATAGGGGCACTTCCAAGGCCCCCTAATGGGTGAGCTTCTGCATATCTTACTAGTCTTCTATCATGCTACAGTCTATCCCACTCCCTAAGGGTCGCAAAACTCTGGACTCTTTCAAACTTTGTAATAGTCTTTCTGCTAAAGTTCGGCATTCAGACACACTCTCTGTTTTAATCTACATTAAAGACACATCTCTTTAGCCAAGTATTCACATTATGTATCTCATAACCTTGTACTTCAATTAAATCTGATCCAATGCACATTTTCATTCTTTTGCTTGGGTTGAACGCATTATTTTGAGATTGTGACCCTTATTGGTTATGAATGTCAGGCCAGTGTTCCTCAGATTAAACTGCTGGACTGGGAGGACGACACGGACCACTGCATCATGGTCATAGAGCAGCACATGCCCTGCACAGATGTGTATAGTTTCATGATGCTCCACAGATGATCTGCAGCCAGCGAGGCAAGGAGACCTCAAACCTGAAAATCTGAACCAGAACACCCTGGAGGTCAAACTGATTGACTCTGAGTGTGGGGACTTCATCAACTTTTTAGTGTAAAGAGTTATTCTGTTAATTATCTCACAGAAATACATCCTATGTACTTAACACGTGAATGTGTGGTCACAAGGGATAGTACTCTTTAAAATGGTTTGTGGATGTTATCCCACAGACAATGACCTACACAAAACCAATGAGAGCAATCTACACTAGTATCTCTCGATGTGAGACTATTTTAATTCTAAAAACCACACATGGTGAACCAGAACACCCTGGAGGTCAAACTGATTGACACTGAGTGCAGGGAGTTTATAAACTTATTCTGTTAATTCTTACAGAAACACATTCAGTATGTACTCAACATGTGAATGTGTGTCAGTCATCTTTACTGCAGGCACAAGAGAGTATGGTCCATCAGGAAATCTAATGTCCACGTGGTTACAAGGGATACTCCTCTTCCAAATGGTGCGTGGATATTATCCCACAGACTACGACCTACACAGAATCAGTGAGAGCAACCTGCACCAGACCTAGTGTGTCACAACATGACAACGTCTTCAAAGAAAAAAGAAAAAAAATAGAATTTTAAATCACACAAAAATCATATGCTCAGAATGCTGTCAGATGATTTGTAATTGTCTGCAGTCTCATCCTCAGCAGAGACATTCTGAACAAGATGCATCTCCATGACTGGTTTAAGAGATACTGTCTTTTATATTTTCTTATTTTCTGGTTGTTCTTATCAGCAGTCATTTAATCAAACTTTTTGGAATGTCGATTTCTTTCTTTATTAAATTTTTGGTTGTGGAGTAAGACATGGAGAGCATCAGAAAACAACTCATGTTATGGCCAACGATAGCAGCAAACAAAATTATTCAAACCCCCAAACACTGCAATTTTTATTTTCTTCTCTCTAGGATTTTTTTTTTCTTTTTATTGTATATAATTACAGTGATTGGTCGTGATGTCACTGAACTGTATGTATTAATATGCCCAATGAACCTCATGAGATCAAAACGTTGCCAATAAATTGTTTTTGAAACTTGCAAGTATTGGTAGTGTGCAAGATTTTCCTTCCTTTCTTAGTTTGTTAACTTATTTTTTTGGTCTTTTTTCCAAACGCACGTGAACTGCATCTGTACAATGAAATTTATTAATGAACTGCAAAAAGTTTAGTAGCGTTTCTAAAGCAATGTCAATATGTTGTGGCAAAAAAAATCTACTGGAGGCTCTCGGGCAATAAAGACAAAACGAGCACTTGCTTTTAAAGGTTTATTTCTTATAAGAAATGTTCACAGTCAAACAGATACAGCGCCCTGCTGAGTGTGACAAAGGAGGGAGTTATCTTCTCCGCTTTATATCTCTTTGCAAACTCAAGGTTACAAACTAAAGACAGCTGGTGTTCCCATTTAAGGGGGAGAAAAACAGCAAAACACCTCTATCGGTCATCCCTTCTAGACATCCTTTGCCTATATTTTAGGTCTCCCCTGACCCCTAGGTCACCCTATGGCACCGTGGAGTCCTCAGTCGCTCCCTTCACGGCACCGAGGTCCCTTTATAGAGGAGCCTGCTCATCACTCTTACCACCTGTTGTTTTCTCCATACATTACAAAAGTCAATCACATAAGTACGGTGGCCAAGAAGTGCAAAACACAACAACAAATCGCAACACAAAAAACAAATCTGAAAACCAAATAACAAATCCAGAATCAAAATTACAAATTAGAAAACGCAATATCAAATCTAAAAACAAAACGGCAAACCATAAAACACAACAACAACTCCGGAAACAAAATAGCAAGTCGGAAACCACAACGACAAACAAGAAAACAAAACGACAAGTCAGAAAACACAACGACAAATCAGTCAAACCGGAAAAGGTAGGTATTTTGTGTGACCGGCGTAGTTGCTGCTGATTGGACGGAACTCCTGTCAATCAAGACATACAGGACGTTAGTTCCGGCTGTGTGCAAGTGTCAACACAGCATGTACTGTCCTTACTGTGGGTTCAAATTTGGCATTTTGCCAAATTTCTGCAGCTCATGCGGGAAAAATATTGAGCTTTTAAAACAAACGCGAGTGGAAACAGTTTCGGCCCCGTCAACCGACATTGCAGGTAAAATTTAGTATTATTATAGGCTAGACAGTGATAGTTTAGCTAACTTTAAGTTATATTGATGGGAAAATCCAATGCATGTCCCAGTAACGGGGCTTCGTTAGAAATTGTGCTGCAGACTGAATAAATTATGTACCTTAAAACATCACGTAACATCACTGTCGTTTAGTATTTATAATAACAATAATAGAGGAGCGAGTTTAAGATGTTAGAAAAGCAGTTAACGTTTGTATATGAGTAGGGTTGATAATACAATACAGATGCTTGTTTATAAGAAGGGACTGAGCCAACTCTTTTTACTGAGGAGATTAAGGCTGTTTGGCCATATTTTATGGTGTGGTTTGCTGGAGCAGTAGCATTTCTAGTGCCGACAGGAAGAGACTGGACAAACTTATCAGGAAGGCCAGCTCAGTTCTGGGGATTCCACTGGACACTGTACAGGAAGTGGGAGAAAAAAGGATGGTAGCTAAGCTATCATCATTGTTGGAGAATGAATCTCACCCCCTGTATAAGACAGTTATATCTTTGAGCAGCTCCTTGAGTGACAGACTGTTACATCCTAAATGTCTAAAGGAGCAATATAGAAGATCTTTTCTTCCTGCTGCTATTAGACTCTATAATCAGGGCTGCTCCTTGTGAATCACTCACAACATAATTGTTAAATTTAAATCTTTTTTTTGTATTTATATTTATCTATTTATTGTATTTTATGTTTTACTTTGGCTGCTGTAACATTGAAATTTCCCTGAAGAGGGACTAATAAGGGCTTCTATCTATCTATCTATCTATCTATCTATCTATCTAATAGTCTCTTGCACAGGTTCAGGCACAGGGTCAACACCTACGCCCACCTTAAACCAGTTTTTGGAATATCGAAAACAGAAATCTAAGGAAAGGACAAACTTTTCCCTGGGCAAGAAAGGAGGAAGCAAACACGAGCAGAAGAAAGTACAGGTACAGTATAATACAGTATACTGTAAAAGCAAGGTTTTGTAAATAGCACATTAAGTGATTGCTTGTATTCATACAGATTAATGTTGGCATTATGTGTCTGCAAAATGGTTGCTTAAAACCACAATGAGGAAAAACACTCTCCTTATTCACGGACCCACAAGTGAATGCAAACAATCTCCTTATGATGGCAGAAAAAAAATGAAAGACTTTAATAAAGACACGGAGGAAGGACCTTATGTGCTTCTCTACCCAGATGGATCTGAAGTTATTCATGTTCCTGGAACACAGAGGCCATTTACATTGAAAGACTACAAATCAGAGATTGGAAAGCCATATCAAAGGATTAATTTGTATATTTGCAGAAGGAGAAACATTGAAAGTTAGTTAAGGTAATTTATGTATTGTGTTTATATATACCAAGTTACTTAACATGTTGTTCTGTGTTGTTCTAACAGAACAAATTCTCAGTTCAGACTCTGACACAGAAGTTGTCATAAGAACAAGGAATTCTGATGAATATAACCTGGCTGACACACTGGTAAGATTATAAAGAGTAATTCTTGAATGTGCCATTGATTTCATTTTAGTATAATATATATATTGTGATCCTTTATTGCAGCCAGTAACACCTTGGCATTCCAGCACACCAGAAAAGACAGTCAGTAATAAAATGTAGGATGATTTTATTCTTTTATGTTAATGTTTCGTTTTAAAGCAGGCAAACAATTGGTATATTTGTTTAGTATTGCGTCAAAATGCTTTATGTAAAAAAGGCTTAATATGGAAAATTTGTTTTTTTACTAATTGCTTGTTTAGGTACTGTATGTTAAGCCACGTGAAGCATTCTTTCCATGTTAAGCATTTTGCATGTTCATATTTTGTATCATAATACACTTTTTGTATGGTGTTTAGTTGTGCTGTGAAACCACCTCAAGGCAGTGTAGAGGTTAGTGGTAACTGATTTTAACTTTGTCTAAATAATGAACTGTGACTGATCCTTGGATCCTGTTGCTCTTACTGCTTAAAAAAAACATTTCACTGCATTAAAAATAGAAATTGCTATCCATAACCCAGCATTTTTATCCCATTTGTATGCTATAGTTTTAGTTCAATAAAAAATTACAGATGTTAATAAAGCCTGATTTCTGTTTTATAGATAATACTCTCAGATTCCGAAGATGGTCCAAGTACTTCAGGTGGTCCAAGTACTGCAGACCATGTTGTAAATGAGAACTGGTGTTACAGGTTTGTTTGGTTTATTAGATATTAATGTACTTCAAATTTGAAATGAGTTCATTTTTAAATTTGTGCATCCTCTCGTATTGGTAGAGAATACATGAAAGTGTATGCGCCAGCAACTACTCAAGAAGATGAACTATCACAGAAGATCACAGAAGAATATTTTGACCTCCCACAACCATTAGAGTAAGTTACAGATGTAATATGTTGATTAAAATCTCTTTTTACACTCTAGAGAAGAAAGCAGTTTAACAGCCCCTGACATTATTTCAAAACTGGCCCTTGTCATTGACCAAAAACAAGTCAGCAGATTCAACATAATGCGATCTAATGTATAGGATGGAGCAGTCAGAGAACTTAAACGTGTCACATACTCTGAATTTTATGACATGTTTGTGAAGTTTTCGGATGATGCTGGCTCGCTTGAAGAGGGACTTGATACAGGCGGACCAAGACGGGAATTTCTCACTTTACTGATGGGTTGTCTGCAGAATCTGCCCATTTTTGATGGACCTCCCAAAAGTCGCTACCTGGTGTATAATGCAGCTGGTATGTATTAAATTTGAAAAGTTA
>JAUCMR010057146.1:0-18455 GCA_032357425.1 Enteromius argenteus | reverse complement strand
TTTTTCCTGCAGACGCTTCTGTAACCTCCATTGCGCGAGCGGCTGTGTATCTGTGTGTATTTGTGCATCTTGTGGTCACGCTCCTCAGTAACCTGAGCAGCCCAACTAATTTGACAACGAATTTCATTATCGATAATTATCAATTAGTTGTTGCAGCCCTAATGTCAATTGCTTGAATTTAATTTAAGCAACTACAAAACACAATGTAGAACAGAACTTTTAACAAAACAAATAAAAATACACCATGCTAAATGCCTAATATGAAATAACAAATAACTTGCACAAAGTTTAGGTAAGCTACACAAAATATATAAGAACTTGGAGAAGACAGGCATATTTGATGTTAAAAAAATAAATAAAAAATTTGAATAAAATAAGCAAACACTATGGAACCAAATAAACAAAAAACGAAGGTGTAAGAGAACTTTTAATATCACCTTACATAAATGGCAGAAGTCAACAGGCTTTTGAAAATTCAAATAATTTTAAAACTTACGACAGTCTACCCTAGAGTGCTGTCTTAAAAAGGTTTACCAAAGCTGCATTTAGTAAAAACAGTGATATTGAGAAAATGTAGGCCTAATTAAAATGTAAAGTTATTTTGTTTAAATATTTCAAAATGTAACTTACTGTGATTATCATTACTGCAGTCTTCAGTGTCACGTGATCCTTCAGAACTCATCCTAAAATACTGATTGGCTGCTCAAGAAACAGTTGCTTAATTTTTTAGTGGAAACTGTGATTTCTTCTTAGGATTCTTTGAAGAACTGTAAGTTCAGTGTTTATTTAAAAAATATTTGTAACTTTAAAAATGTCTGTGACTTTTGATCAATTTTGTGGGCAGTCAGTGCAAATATATCAAATATATATTCTTGTTTGTTCAGGTATCCTCATCACAACAATCTCCACCAAAGGGGAGCTGCAGACGTGGCCAGAGTTACTGCCTCAGCTGTGCAACATGCTCAATTCAGAGGACTACAACACCTGTGAGGTCAGTGCATTGCCTCTTCTTCATATCTGCCTTAACTTGAACCTTTCTTCGTTCTCTCAATCATTTATCCTGCTTTTCCCCTGCTGTTTTGTGCACATTTTCATATACAATGTGGTTGGAAATTATTCCATACGTAGTTAAAGTGTCCATGGTGTGTTGTGTATCAGATCTAGAGATGCTCCTGAGATATTAGTTGGTTCTTGTTCACATGCAGGGCTCGTTTGGAGCTTTACAGAAGATCTGCGAGGACTCATCTGAGCTCCTGGACAGTGACGCTCTCAACCGACCCCTTAACATCATGATTCCCAAGTTCCTGCAGTTCTTCAAACACTGCAGCCCCAAGATCAGGTCAGTCTGAGAGAGGACGGGTGGAGTTATTTTTCATATGTTGTTGTACATTGTTCTGGGAATCTTATGGCTGTTCATGTGTGTCCTTAGGTCTCATGCTATTGCCTGTGTGAACCAGTTTATCATTGGAAGAGCGCAAGCCCTGATGGACAACATTGACACCTTCATTGAGGTACCTGCAGTTTGAACGTGATGGGTTTGATTAAATTTATTTGCATGGCACCTGAATCATAAAACTCATTTGTTCAGATAGCAATGTGTTCTGTTATACTATGAACCTGAGAACTTCCTGGTCAAGAGGTCACATGACTGTCATCTGTTTTTAAATAAATTAATTAAAAAAATTTTTTTTTTACATTTATTGCATACCGTCAGTAAATTTTGAAAAAGAACTAATATTCTTGTGAACAGTTTTCAACATTTTGGTAATCTCCCTCCTTGTTTAGGGTTGGTCCTTTCCTATATAGGTGTGGGTTTAGATTGCAATTAAATTTCCTCCTTTTGGTGTTTGTCCAAAAATAGTTGATAATTTGATTTTTACAGGAATATGGGAGAAAAAAACAGACTTTAGGATTTTAGGACTGTAATAATATCACCCTGTAAATGTTAAAAATTAGCTTGGACAACTAAAATTCAAATTAAATTAAATTTTAATGAATGTGAAAATATCTTATTTGATTATTTAAATATCTTATTTCAAAACTGGAAAAATATTGAAAACTTCAATGGCCCATTTTAAATGTAAAATAAAATGTATTTTTATTAGTTTATCTTTTAAGTAAACAGCCCCTACTCGCTGTAGTGGTGCAATGACATTATATTCTTTGTTATAAGTATTTAAAATGTTTTGACATTACCACAAAACGCAGCATTTATTGTACAACAACTTTTAGATCAATCCATTTTGTAAACTCACTGATAAGAACTTAAATTTAAAACTCCCAGATTAAATACCACACAACTTTGGCGTATTTTGGCTGGGACTTTTTACACACCTGATGCTGGGGGTAAAATACCAACGTTCCTGATTCAGATGGCAAAAATCACTGACTAGCCCCTTTTAAATGATAAAACTGGTTCCCAGTGAGAAACCATTGCTGTCTGAATATGGCTATGCTGTAACTGCATTGTATTGTTCAATTATTTATTTTTTTCCTCCTGGGCTATTATTTTAGAGTCTGTTTGCGCTGGCCGCGGATGAGGACTCTGAGGTGCGCAAGAACGTCTGCAGGGCTCTGGTCATGCTGCTGGAGGTGCGAGTGGACCGACTCATCCCTCACATGCGCAGTATCGTTGAGGTGAGATCCTGATGACCAAGAGGTGATGTAGATCTTGAGCAGTCAGAGATGCTGATGGTGTTGACTGTTTTTGCAGTACATGCTGCAGCGCTCGCAGGACCCGGATGAGAACGTGGCTCTGGAGGCATGTGAGTTCTGGCTAACGCTGGCCGAGCAGCCCATCTGTAAGGACGTCCTGTCTGGACATCTTGCACAGTAAGTCACCTTTCTCTTTTCTCATAAGTGTCTTACCAAAAGGTTGTTGGCTTCAGTGGACAAACACGCACAGTCTCAAACCCTTCATTAGCAACCGTCCTGTACTGTGACATGATATGCAGACGGGGACAAATGGTAGTTCCATGCATTTTATAGTCCTCCAAAAGTTGAATAACTGAACATGTAGAGGGTATTCAGTGAAGTGTGGTATGCTGCATACATTACATACAGAAAACATCTCTGGGCATTAGTATCCATAAATTCATTAATTATATAAATTAAACACATTTAGACACTTTAGATATTTAAATTTAATATAGCTACTCCATAGCAGATTCTCAAGCGTCACATTTGTTCTGTTGCACAGTATTTAGCAACCAAACTTCCTGCCTGTGGCCTTAGAAATTATTTTATGCATTGGCCAACTGTCACAGAAAGTCACCCAGTGACTTATTCACATCCATCTATACCTTCAGATATCCTGCTGTCCAGTTTTGACCTCCTGTCTTTAATCTCTCATAGACTGGTTCCTGTTCTGGTGAACGGCATGAAGTACTCTGAGATTGACATCATTTTGTTGAAGGTTAGTTACTTGGCTTCACAAGCACCTCTGCAGCAGCCTGGCCTCGGGGGTGACGATAACATTATCCCTGATTTTCTCTGTGATTTTCAAGTATTCATACTGTCTGACCCAAGGCCTTGTCGCAATCGTTGAAGACAAGGAATTGGCAGTTTTTTCCTCACGCTGACCTTCTGCTTCCTGTGTAGGGTGACGTGGAGGAAGACGAGGCTGTGCCGGACAACGAGCAGGACATAAAGCCACGCTTTCACAAGTCTCGCACTGTCACCCTTCGGCACGAGGGCAATGAAGGCGAGGAAGGAGAGGAGAGTGAAGATGATGACGACGACGATGACGACAGTCTGTCCGACTGGAATCTACGTAAGTGTAAAAGAAAGATGCTGGGGTTTTTATAAGCAGATATCAAGGTTCTCTCTTTATACTTGATGTTTTCTGTGGAGATGATTACACTCAATGTCATGAATGTCAGTGATGTTTAACTACTCATACTGTCTGATCCACAAAATGCTTTAAAAGCATGAAGTTACATTGGTGCCCAGTGAATCATCTTACCCCATGAACTACATGTTTTTGCTCTGTAGGTAAATGTTCAGCTGCTGCCCTTGATGTACTGGCAAACGTGTTTCGGGATGAGTTGCTGCCCCACCTGCTTCCAGTGCTGAAGGAGCTACTGTTTCACCCGGACTGGGTGGTTAAAGAGTCTGGCATCCTGGTGCTGGGAGCCATCGCTGAAGGTATAAGTCAATGAATACAGCTTACTGCCTACTGCACTGTGTCCTGTGTACTGCCTACAGTTGAAGACATTATGCAATAATAATTAATGTTTTAATCAGTAGTAAACATTTTATTGGACTGTTCAGCTTTTAATTTATGTAGAAAACTCTTATGAAGTGAACTCATGTGGAGTTATTTGTTATGATGTTTGCCAGAAAGTTATAAAAATAAACTACTTCTGCTATTTAAAATCTAAAGTTACAGAAAGTTATTTATTTTTTTCCATAAAATTTAACATTTTCTCACAGTGAATCTCTTTAAAAGGTGATATGTAGGACAGATGAACTAATAATTTTGTTGTAAACCATAGTGAGGCTTAGTATTTTTGTGAAAACTGACAGAATAAAAGTTTTTGAGTGTCAGTGTGTGTCCTGCAAAACTGTTAGTATGGAAGCATGATCTTTCTGAGCTGTTCCCCTCTCTCTCTCATCCTCAGGATGCATGCAGGATATGGTTCTGTACCTGCCAGAGTTGATTCCTCACCTGATCCAGTGTCTCTGTGATAAGAAAGCTCTGGTGCGCTCCATCGCTTGCTGGACTCTGAGCCGCTATGCACACTGGGTGGTCAGCCAGCCGCCAGACTCCTACCTCAAACCCCTCATGACCGAGCTGCTCAAACGCATTCTCGACAGCAACAAGAGGGTTCAGGAGGCCGCCTGCAGGTAAGAAAATAAATAAATACAACCTCCAGACCCTAATAACAGGCCTTAAATCTGACTGTCTGTCTTTTGTAACCTTTAACTTGGAAATGTCAAAATTTTTATACATTGCGGTGTTGTTGTTGTTGACCTAAAACTATTTAAAATCAATATTGGTAATAGAAATAAATTTGAATAAAATATCAATATTAGTTAAATGTCAGCTCACACTGTTTCTAATTTTAAGTTATTTGTTTTTACTGCAGTAACTAAAACAAATAAAGGCTAATTAGAGGAAAATGAAGAAATAAAAGCTAACTCATAAGTACTATAGTACTATTTAAATGATAAAATGACTAAAATAATGAATTTTAGGTATAATAAACCAGCTAAGGTGACTTGCTGGTTTACAGTGGTTTAGCTGGTTAACCAGTCTCTCAGTGGTTTATCTGGTTGCTCCAGATCTGGTTTCCTAACCTTACCAGCTATAAAACCCTCTTAAAAAAACAGCTAAAACCAAAAACCCCCTCCCTTTAATTTTTTTTTTTTTTTTTTTTTTTTTTTTTTTTTTAATAAAACTGTGCTTTTCAGTCTGCATGGAGTTTCTGGAGACGTATCGACATGTTGAGCTAATTCTGGGGTTTTTCCTTCCATCAGTGCATTTGCGACTCTGGAGGAAGAGGCCTGTACAGAGCTGGTTCCCTACTTGAGCTTCATTCTGGACACACTGGTGTTTGCCTTCAGCAAGTACCAGCACAAAAACTTGTTGATCCTGTATGACGCCATCGGAACCCTCGCTGACTCTGTCGGGCACCATCTTAACCAGCCAGTAAGATGACTGCGCCTTTGAGTGTATCAAGATGAAAATGTTGAAGAATCATAATGAAATCTAACTGTTTTGTTTAACAGGAATACATCCAAAAGCTCATGCCCCCTCTTATTCAGAAATGGAATGAGTTAAAAGATGAAGACAAGGATCTGTTCCCTTTATTGGAGGTAAAATAGTTTGATGTGTGTATATGTGTATATATATATATAATATTAATTATATTATTATATAGGTAAAATAATGGATATATATTTTTGGTGATTTATTTGGTGGATATTCTTACTTCAAAAATACTTCATACTTCAAAGGAATTTAAAAAAAAAACAATTTTTTTAGTGCCTGTCTTCAGTGGCCACAGCACTGCAGAGCGGCTTCCTGCCCTACTGTGAGCCAGTTTACCAGCGCTGTGTCACGCTGGTCCAGAAGAACCTCGCTCAAGCCATGGTCAGTGGAGAATGAACAGCCATAGCTTGTGTGGTTTTGGTTCATTGCCCTGGTCTTGATGTTTTCTTTCTGTTCTTGTTGCAGATGTATAACCAGCACCCTGACCAGTACGAGGCCCCTGATAAAGACTTCATGATCGTGGCCCTTGATTTGCTCAGCGGTCTGGCGGAGGGACTCGGGACTCATGTAGAGCAGCTGGTCACTCGCAGCAACATCATGACCCTGATCTTCCAGTGCATGCAGGTACTCTCAAATATATTTATTAACTTGTATAAATAAGAACTGTTCAAAACAAGGATTCATGTGTATATAATCTATTGTTTCATTTTATAAAGGTAATATAAAATTTGAAGAAAAAAATCTTAATGTTTCAAATGTATTATATACATTTGTTACGTTTTATGTATCTTAGTAGTAGTAGTAGAGCTGCACAATTAATCGTTAAAATATCACGATCTCGATTCGATTATGTCTTATTTAACTGCTGTTTGATAACCTATTGTTCAGGGGTAAATCTTTAAATAAAAAAAAAGTTCTCCAGAATTGTGATCTTTATTCGAAGCAAAAAAAAATTGTGATTCTCATTTTATCCAGAATTGTGCAGCTCTAAGTAGTAGTGGTAGTATCATTATTCATTTTGCACATGTTTTAGCTGAGCATATTGGACACTTGCATAATCTGAATTTACCATTAAAATCATACCTGATTATGATAATTCTCCAGTAATTCTTCTTCCTCTGCTCATGTTGTCTCAAGTACAACTGAATTAATCTTCTGCAGAATAACAGTGGGAAGTGATGTGGAAAATCTAATTGTGTGTTGTATGAACAGCGCGTAAAAGCTTTATTTCTGCTTTAATTAAAGGACACCATGCCAGAAGTGCGTCAGAGTTCGTTCGCTCTGCTGGGAGACCTGACTAAGGCCTGTTTCCTTCACGTCAAGCCCTGCATCGGTGAGCAGTGCTTTTTGACTCATACTGAGTGAAGCCTGACACATGAAGAGCTGCTTTCTCATGCTAGCTGTTGCTTCTGTGTGTGTTGTGCTGGTCAGTTTGTCATTGGTGTCCGTTTACACTCTCTAGCTGAGTTCTTGCCTGTCCTGGGCCTCAATCTCAACCCAGAGTTCATATCCGTGTGCAACAATGCCACATGGGCCATCGGAGAGATCGCCATACAGATGGGTAAAGTTGATGAGTTATCATTATATATTCATTATTCCACAGTTATTTGCAAATCTAATATTAATAGCTGTTTGATATTGATTTTTGTTTGGTGTTTTTCCAGGTGCTGAGATGCAGCCGTTTGTGGCCTTGGCTCTTAATAGCCTTGTGGAGATCATCAACAGACCGAATACACCCAAAACTCTGCTGGAGAACACGGGTAAATGCATACAGCAAGAATAATGCATGCAGACACTTCAGGAAAATCACAACTTATGATTAACTCCCAAACAGACATTTGAATCCTAAAATTTCTGTGGAAAGTGCTGTTTTGATTTCTGTAGCTTTGACTGCAGCTTCTTTTTAGCTTGAAACTTTAAAACAGTTTTTTTTTTTTTTTTTTTTTGTGAAACAGCCATTACGATTGGTCGGCTGGGATATGTGTGCCCACAGGAAGTTGCCCCCATGTTGCCTCAATTCATTCGGCCTTGGTGAGATGATTAAACCATTGCATGCCTCTTAATGTGTGAACTTCTGAATGTCTGAAGTAAGCCTCTCTTTATTTATTTATTTTTTCAACATAGGTGCACGTCACTTAGAAACATTCGGGATAATGAAGAGAAAGACTCCGCCTTCAGGGGCATTTGCGTAATGATTGGGGTAAATCCTGGAGGAGTCGTACAGGTGAGAGGATACAGGGGAAAACATTCAAGACCAAATCTGTTACGCAATTTATGAGATGAGAAGTTTTAAATATTTATTTTAATCGTTTTTAATATTTAAATTTTTTTTTTTTTTTATAGTTTAATTTTTTAATTTTTGTTTTATTTAATACATTTATTGGCCACAGGATCTATTGACTCAATCAGATCTATGAACTAGAATCACTAGGAAATTTAAGGCAAATTGATATGTTTTTAACCTTCATTGAATTTCTAATTAATTTAAAAATAAGTTGAATTTACATGTAGATAGAAAAATAGTTAATTACATTCATACTGTATAGCAGCGGTTCTCAATCCTGGTCCTCGCGCCCCCCCGCTCTGCATATTTTGCATGTCTGTCTTTGTTAACGCACCTGATTCTGATAATCAGCTCCTTAGAAGAGAGCTCCGTGCATGAGCTGTGTTCCAATTGACATGTACCCTACACAGTGTCCGTTAAAGTTTACTTCACTTCGCAACATTCATTCATGGATTTGCGCTGTAAATAAAAGAATATGATTTAAATTACGTCTCGCTCACTTAAATGCTCTAGGGCAGGGGTCCTAAAGTAAACTTTAACGGACACTGTTATCCTTTTATCAATTTTATCAATTAAAAAAATATTATATATTTTTTCTATATTCTTTTATGTGCTTACTGTCAAAAAATACAAATAAAATTAACAGTTTATTAAATGTAAATAAGAATGATTTGGAATAAATATTCCATACTGTATAAAAAAATATCAGAAATAAATATTCATGTATATGTTTTCGCTGCATTTTATGTACTACCATTAAAAATAGAAGAAAAAAAAAAAAACAAAGCCATAAATTAAGTTGTTGGGCTAAAGGTTACAGTTTGGCTTTAATTCAACTTTTTTTTCTTTTTCTTTTTTCTTAATGCAGGACTTCATCTTTTTCTGTGATGCTGTGGCATCCTGGGTAAATCCAAAAGACGATCTGAGGGACATGTTCTACAAGGTACAATTACTCTTCTGTAGCTAACAACTTTGAGTTGATAGGTTTACAATTGGCCAAGATAGAAGCACAATTGTCTGCTATGCTTCAACAGAATTTGTCCGCTTTTTGTCTAGATTTTGCACGGCTTCAAGGATCAGGTTGGTGAGGATAACTGGCAGCAGTTTTCCGAGCAGTTTCCACCGCTGCTGAAGGAGAGACTTTCAGCCTGCTATGGTGTGTAGACACCCTGACATGGGAATCAACTATTAGGTGAGAAGATGAACCTTAGTGATGAAGTAAAATACCACAATAAAGCAGTTTGGGCCATTCGTTTGAACACATTGTTCTTGTCTGCAGGTCAAATCTACGGGAGGGTTACTGGGGAACTCATCCATGTCTGTTTGTGGGAACTACCTGCTGTTAGAGCCAAAGACGCATGACGGTTTGAGATCTGGAGCGATCCTACTTCCTCCAGCTCTGTGAAAAGAGGATTTGAAAAAGTTCATGTGAAATCAACCTTTTTACTGTCACGGTTTGGCTTCTGACTTGCTCCGAAGGGGAATGAAAGCTGAAGCTCAGGGATCTTGATCGGGAGGGAGGGTTCGTTCAGGCAAGATTCACCAGCTGCTTATTGGACAAAACGACGCCATTCAGTAGTCCAGCCTTAGCAAAGCCTGGCTTCTCAGCTAGATGCCAAAAGCACACACACACAAACCGCAACGAGCGGCATACATGCTTAAGGCAGACCGTGCCTGAATAAAATTAGTTTTCTAAAGCAACGGATCACCCGAAAATGAAAACTTTCAAGCTGAAAACAAGTATATGTATCATCTTTAATATGCCGGATAGCACAATTACTCTTTTACATATATAACAAAAAGTGCATTATAGCTGCAAATAGGACAAAAGTTATGATTTTAAAGCGGTTATGCTGTGTATTCCCAATCTTCTGAAGCCATGCAATGGTTTGCTTGAGAAACTGGCAGAAGTCTAGTAGTTATTCGCTGAATTATTTTTTTAATGATATACACAGCGTAAGATTTTCTTATTGAAAACTAAATACTATCAACTTGTTTCATGGAAAATTTTTCATTTTTGGGTGTACTGCTAATTATAAAACGTTCTTAGTGTTGGCTAATGACAGAAGCATGCAATCATTATGACGTAAGTACGCATTTCTAAATTTTCTGCCTGCTTAATTTCTTTCCACGGCTTCACTTTTCATCGAGTTATGTTTTCATTCCACAAAGAAACCGCTTGCTTCATTTATTGCTGATAATTCTGCTGTAGCCAGTAAAGAAACCATAATGGAGTTGCTGATTTAGGTCACGTAATGTTTTGTTAAGCACACATGCATGGTTTTGTTTCCTCATTTCTTTTTGCTAAATGCGCATAGCAGGACAGGCAAGGAGGTTTCTTGATTGTGACAAGTAATCATTTTTCCTAATCGATCGCTGTGATCTGTAGTCTGTATTTAAGCATTATTATTCCTTTTGTGTTGCAAATGTCACGTAAAGATTGATCCTGCACCAAGAATTCACTGTAGAGATCGAGTGTTTGCCTCTGCTGCTTTAAAATAAATCATAGGGAGTAAAAGAACTATAATGCTTAAGGAACTTTAGTTAGTGGCATTATTGATATGCACTTTCTCTTATAAGGACTGTCGGTTTCCCCCACGAAGATGGGAATCTGGTGAAGTTACGAAGGCGGTTTCTGTTTAGAGTAAGAATGCTTGGCTTGTGTAAGGACAATCTAATTATCATGAGAGAGAAAGCTATTTCATTAATGAGCTTAAATATAACATTGAGTATAATTTCAAGAAAAAGAGCTAATGTGTTAATAGCGAGTAATGTGGTAAGATTCTCCAGACTACACCATATGCAATTGTCCTTGTAGACATACTAATGAATTGTGGAAAAACACAGTAATGAGGTCTCCTAAATTTTTTCCCCCATATTTTTTTTAGTTGTTTTGAACTTATTTTAGCTGTTGTCATGGTTTTTAAATGCCTGTTTAAGCAATATGCATGTTCATCTCTACGAATGACAGTTGCATATTAAGGTTTATTCTCTCATCATTTAACACTAGCTTTGACAATCTCATTTTTAAAACGAATACATTTTTGTAAGCTGCTTCATCCTCTAGGGATTTTTTTTTTTTTTTTTTTTTGTTTAGATACTTTTCACAGATTTGATAAGCAACCCTGTTAAACATTTCATTCAAGGTATAAGAACTCAAGTTTAACCTTAATGCAAAGTGGATGTTAAATTGTGTGGTGAGATTTTAAAATCATGCTGTATTTGTAAGTAATTAGAATGATCTAAAACTGTCTAATGAAAAGCCTCACTTTCTAAATGATTAATGCACTGATGCATTTGCTCCTGTTACTGTAATGACATTATGCTGCCAAGCAGACCTGTGTTCCACCAAGACCTTATTTCTTTTTTTTTTTTTTAATTTTCTTTTTTTTTTTTTTTACTTTTGCATTTTATTTAAAATTGATTTCAAGTATTTTTGTTTAAACGTGTTTAATATACTTTTGTTTAATATATTTTGTTTTGTGCACGTGCACAAAGATTTTTTTAGACTTTAAAAGTTTTCCTTTTGCTTTCTTTTTGTTTTAAAGAATTTTATTTGTTTTATTTAGACTTTTTGCGATGGAGAAATGCGTTTAGCTTATGATTTTCAGAAAGTCTGCTGAAGCATTATGATGTTTTTCTCACCCTTCCCACTCCTCAGTTTGGATGTTGACTTGTTTTTCACTAATCACCTTTCTTCTGATTCTTTGAATGGGGAAATAAACATTTTCTGTCAAATTAAAAAGGCCTGGTCCTTTTTTCTTTTTTTCTTTATCTCCTTCCGCTGTCTAGATGTTGAAATAGTTGTCTAGACAGATACTGTATCAAAAAAACTTAAAAAGTAAATTTAAAAAAAGCATGTGCTAGTGACATAACATGGCATAACATTTCTGTCCTTTACTGATCATTTAAATCCATAGAGTATATGACAACTGAAATCACTCAACCCACTTTCTATGGAAATTGTCTGAATGTTTATGAATTCAGGTAAGGTCAGACTGTCAATCATTATTAACACTTCCACAGTAATTACAAATCCTAATCAGATTTGCGTTAAGGGGGGAAAAACGGTGTATTAGAATGCATTTTTATAACTTTGTTATACAATAAGCATCAGCTTACAGACATACCTATTATAGATATTTTTACACTTTCATATAATATAATTAAATTTTGATAAAGAAAATGTACTCGGGTAAACATTTTTTTTTTTTTTTTAAAAAAAAAAAAAATGTTAATGGAGGAACTTGTAGTAGTCTTTTTAATTGCTTTACTATTTTTAAATGTTGATATCACATCTATACGTTACACAATTCTCTATTAAAAATTGATTGTAAATTTGCACTTATGAATGTGAAATTAAAAAATTGAATAAAATTGATAAAGCCCCCATCGTTTAATGAGCGATCCTCTTTACAATAACAAAAACAAATATGTTTATTAGAAAATAAAAATGTTTTAAATACTTTTTTCTTTTTTAGCAGAATCTCTGTAAAATCTTTACAAGCTTCACAGACGTCTTTTTCATAAAACGTCACCGCACCCAACCAACCAATGAGCAAACGCTTCCGATGTGCTACGCCCCACCCCTTTCGTAGGAACTGCTTCCTGCTGACGTCTTGTGTGTACTGTTTATTCTTAATGGATATGTTTTCCCTAACAGAAGACCTTCTGCAGCCTGTCTTAATTATCCGCTAAAGAAACAATGAGGAGCTGCGCACGATGCGCTCCGCTTTGTTATTACGTCGCATTTGCTCGCGAGCTGTGTCGCTGATCTTGAGGACGTCACAAGAAAACGTTCATTTCTAACTAACGTTACCATTATACAAACCTAACGTTAACTGTAACGTCACACCTCGCTTGACAACTACAGTCGCCTCACACGGTGACAGGTGAGCCTTTAATTCTAGCGATATGACTGGTTTTAAAAAGTTTTCTCTCTGAAAATATCACTCTGGTGAAACAGTTGCACAAAACATCGTAAAGCAGTTCAGCGTTAAGAAATGCAGTACGTTAACTCTATATGCTTATTAAATCTGTGACCACCGAGTGAATATAACGTTAAATAAGTCATAAACAACGCTTGGCACTAGTCATGTTACTCTGGCCTAACGTTGCTCGTGTTCCTTTGGCAAAACTGTAGCGTATTAAATATTAAAACAGTCTTTTCTTTCTTCAGGGTGGTAATCTTTCAGATTTTTCTCTTCGAGATGGCTGGGGGCATTACAGAAACAGGCGAGCCTTACTCACCGTTTGTAAGTATTACATTTAGATGGAGTAGATATTGATTGACCTACTTTACATGAACACACTGGTCAGTTGAACTATTCTGTACACTCAGCTCTTTGTCTTGTGACAGCATCATGGCACTGCAAACTGTCAGGTCGGGTTGTTTCGTGTCATGTCATGCACGTGACATGCTTCCTACCTGCATTCATGAAATAGTTTGTTTTTAAGAGCATCGACTAACACCACAGTTCTGTTTATCCATTTTCCCAGGCTTTAATAACCAGATAATGTTAGTTAACAATGGTTGTCATAAGGGTTTATCTGTCTTTATGTCACTGTAAGTCATGTGATTTGAATCACTTACATTGTGTTACTCATTTAAAGAGGAAATGAAAGCTTAGGAGAGAGGAGAAACGCGCTTGAACGTTTTAAATCAGCAGAAACCAGCGCATGACCCAGACTTGTGTGTTTTTGGCATGTAGCCTTGTGATTTACTTGAACTCGTATTCCCATCTGACGATATGGGTTACCTTGATAATTATAGAATAATGCTAAAAATGAAATGAAATAATGAAAAACACCCATGTTTAATGGGTAATACAGAGTAATTGTATTGCTCTCAACTACAAAAAAATATCCATTGGCCTTCATTTGAAAACTTTTCTAAAATAATCCTCTTGAAATAAGAGGAAATAAATCAATAAGTTTACAGTGAGGTACATAATGTGTCAGCTTGAGTGTATAGTATGTCTGCTATCTCCTTTGTTTTGCACACATTGGTTAATGGAAAGTATTTTTTTAAGATGATCAATAAGGGAAGTGCTCATCAGTTTCTAATGGAATAAATAGTACATTTTGTTAGTCATCTCATGACTAATTTACAGTAGACTTTATTGATTAATATGTAACTTGTGCACTCAAGTGGGAGAAAATGCAGTGCATTTCAAATGAGTTATCACATGCATCAGCTTATTGAATTGCATGATGGTGATGCATTCCAGATGCATCCTCTTTGCAAAGAAGTAGAACAGAGACTATAGACGGATGATGTGTAACGGGGCCCCTTTGTGTGTTAAAACTCGAGAGCCTCTTGTAATACATTTTCTATGCATCTGTGATCTCTAAAAACTTTTGAATATGCGTGTGTTTGTTCTGTGTTTATGTAGGTTGGCCTGGTGTACATGTTCAATCTAATTGTTGGCACTGGGGCCCTGACCATGCCCAAGGCCTTTGCAGCAGCTGGTTTGGTTGTCAGCGTCTCTCTCATCATATTTTTGGCTTTTATGAGGTATGTCGTTACTCTAGGCTCTCCTATATTCTTCTCTTTTTTTATCTTAAAGGAGTAGTACACATAAAAAAATAGAAATTGGCATCATTTTCTTACCCAAACCTGTATGAGTTTTAACCAAGGGATGGTTTTGGGTGAGCTATTTCGGGACACACCAAGCCAATGTCAACCAACTAGCCATGCTGAAATCTGACACGGTGTTGTTGTTTCGATTCGGCAGTGTTGGACAAAAAAATAATCTGTGCAGTGTGTTGCGCTCAAACACACCGCACAGACTTAAAGCCGACAGCAAACTAAACATGTGCGTTCTGCGCCTGCATGAGATGAGTAAGCTGTCTATATCAATAGCGATCAATAGTAAATATTCATTATTCAAACGGAGAATCCGAAACAAAGATATACGAGATAAGAGCAGAAATATGAAACGTTCTAAATTTTAAGCTCACGCTATGATAATATTCAGATCATATAACATCATAACATTAAGATCACATAACATTAGAAGAGTCTTCTGTTTGTGCCGTCTTCATTTGCTTACTTTTTTCGGGCCGACGTGAGCCCGAGAGCAGACAAATGGAACACACCAAACCGACTAACCCAACCATCGCTCACCGTCGGCCCAACGTGAGCCGATGGCTGACCACCAGGCTTGATGTGTCCCGCCTTAAGACTGTGAATACAGACTTCCATCAGTTGCTGGGTTTTGTTTTATCTCTTTTGGTAAGCCATGTAAACCAGCCTTGAGCATTAAGGCCGTTCACAGTAATGAAGATAACTATATTGATAACTCTGACAATAACTGTAAACATCCACAAAAAAGCACAGCAATTTTCTGCTGCGCACTACGGTTTTGTCATCTGCCATTTATATGCTCAAGCTATTTAAAGCAGAAAAGATTCTGACTGACTGTCAATGTTTTATATTCATCAGCTAGGAAAAAAAAACATTCTGGAAGTGATTCCAATTTTATCATTCTTCAGTGTCAATACAGTCGTGGTGTGGATGTCACAGAATTAGAACGATAATTAAAAACCTAAAGTCCTTAGTGTAAATAGGCCTTTAATGCTGTGATTAAACCATTGCCAAACAGCTAAATAATGGAATCAATGACTCCATCAAGTGATTACTACACAAAAATTGAGAGAATAAGTTGTAAAATGCAAAAACAGTGGAACACTTTCTAAACTTGAGGAGAACTACCTTCATACATCTACTACAAATCACCTTGATACCAGAAAATTAAAGATGTGTTTATACTTCTAGTTTGATTCTTATAATTCTTTTGGTTCAGAACAGAAAAGAAAACAATTTATTTAATCCTGGTTTGCATAATATTCACACAGTCATTTTTAACACCAATCCTAAAGACACGAAAGGACATGGTCACAACTTGATCGGACGCTTTTATGACACGTTTTGTGTGGTGGTCTATATGACTCATATGCGTATAAAACTGGCGAATATTTTTCTTTTTTTTCTTTTTACAAAGAGCATATAAAATGTGTTAAGTCAAAACAGCACATTTGATCAGTGTTGCATTTATATTTCAGTCAGCATTTGGAAACTTGTTTCATGTGCACCAAAGTTTAAATACAGTCTAAAAGTCATTGCAAAAATGAGTCAGAGAGTAAAGCTTTTTAGCAGCATTTGTATGCAGAAACCACTTGGTTTGGTCGTTTTTTCTTTTGCTGTTTTCTTAGTGCGCACACCTTGCTGCTAGGCTTGATTATTTTGGGGTTTCACTTGTCAGGTTGTGCGTGTTAGATTTCCAGCAATGTTCTTTGTAGTGGTTTGCCAAACAGGGTTGGAAGGAGTCTCCAATTTGCGTGTAGTTAGGGCATAAATTTGAGAAGTTTAATTCTCTGCCTTGTCTTGTGTGCCGTGTGACAGCACAGCCATGTCTTCCTTGCATGATATTTCTCTCTCACTCGCTCATCTTTAGCTGACTTCTCAACCCTGTTACCGCTGCCGCTGGTGCTGTGGCCATCAAAGCACATTTATCACCTCCGCCAACCTGCCAGCTGTCTGAGTCACTGACAGAGCCCAGGGGAGAGTTATGAGTGTTTAGATGAAACAGGATGGAGCTGTATATCAATGAAAGAGCTTAGGAAAGAGACCAGACAACAGTGCTCTTTAAATACAGGTTATAGGAGGAGATGGACGCGATGTATAAGACATACAGTTGCATATTCTGCACTAAAAAAAAGGTTAAATGTGCGTTTGTGTATAATACATAGAATTAGTGCTGTTAAATGATTAATCATGATTAATTGCATCAAAAATAAGTTTTTGTTTACATAATATTTGTGTGTACCATTTATTTATTATGTGTATATATAAATACACACACACATTTTATATATTCATATTATTATATTTTATAATATAAATATATTTAACATAGCATGTTTTTATTATATTGTTTACACACAATATAATAATATAATATAATAAAATATTATGCAATATAATAACTTTTATTTTGGATGTGATTAATCATTTAAAAGCATTTATAAAAATGTGTTTTATTTTTTTATTTTTGAAATAAATATTATTGGTTGTTACTTGTTACTACGTACTATCGTGATTATCATTTTTTTTGTTGTTGTTGTCTTTTTTTTTTTTTTATGATACCAGCCAGTGACTTTTCTCTGTATTGTTTTTTTCTTATTCTTGTTTTTATAAGACATGCTAGACCTGTTTTAACTCTTCTGTTTCTCTCAGTTTCATTACCACCACATTTGTGATCGAAGCCATGGCCGCTGCCAATGCCCAGCTACGCTGGAAGAGGAGAGAACAGGAAGAGGTTAGTAACTGCATCAGTTTAATGCCAGCTGAATAAGAACATTATGTTCTTATTCAGTCTCAGGTCATTCCCTATGAAAATTACACTGATCTTGGAAATGTTGCACGTCCCACTGCAGGTAATCAAGCCAGAAAGGCGATGAAGCTTTGAACGAGACTGACCTATCAGTGAATGAAACAGGACCATTTAGGGCAGAAGTACTAAAATAGAGCTATTATGTGTTGAAGTAGACTCAGAACGAGGCCAGTGCTCAGTATGATTTTTACTTCATTTCACCAATACAGACCTCTCTGGCAAACACTAAATTGGCCTATGCAACTTCAAAAGCAAAATGTTTATATTTATATTTTAGTAGATCATCTCTTTTCTTCAACAGCATATGTTGTGCATATATTATGTTTATGCTGAATAAGCGTGCCATGACCAATATTGCATTTTAGCATGACAAATTGCTACCTTGTTTTTGTTGGCACATTATATTGTGCACACAGCTTTTCAGCTGAATGAACAGAGGCAACAATCATATAGAACATTGTCTTAAAAGGACACCTCACCAAAAAATACAGATGTTATCTTTTGTTTTCCAACCCTGTATGTAATTACTGCTCAAAAGTAGTAAGGCTGAATAAAAGTAAAATGCCATGAAAGTCAGTGGGGACCAGTGCTGCAGAGCTCCAAAAAAAAAAAAAAAAAAAAAACCCTGCCAAAGATGTGAAAAATATATATTTGAAATCTTCTAAAGCTGTACACTACCAATCAAACGTTAGTTCAAAATACAGTAAAATCAGTAATGTAAAAACTACAGTTTTAAATGTAAAAATTAAAATAGCTTTCTATTTGAATATAACACTAAAGGTGATATATTCTTGTGGTGAAATTTTCTGCGCCATTACTCCAGTGTTCAGTGTAACATCATTCTTCAGAAATCATTCTAATCAGTGCTGTCAAACGTTTAATCGTGATTAATCACATCCTTTATATATATGTATATGTATTTTTTTTTTTTTTTTTTGCATAAAGTGTGCTGTGTATATTTATTACATACAGTGTACAGTAAGTATTCAGACCCCCTTAAATTTTTCACTCTTTGTTATATTGCAGCCATTTGCTAAAATCATTTAAGTAAATTTTT